>AYEL01066880.1:0-18284 GCA_000484575.1 Olivierus martensii | reverse complement strand
TTAACCCTTTGCGATCCTAAAAATAATTTTTTTAACGGTCTACCGCTCTAGCGGGCCATTTAAAAAAATTATGATTTTTTGTTTTTTTGCCATAACTTTTTTGAATTTTAACATTTTGACACGAAAAAATTGGATTTTGTCTGCAATATATCGTACTCTAATACCCTTTTTTAGTTTAGATTGAAGAATCAAAAGAATAAGAGAAAAAAATTTGAAAGCAATTAGGCCTGATTTGCATATATGAACAATACATAATTTTTCAAATTATTCATGATTTCGGGCATTGGATAAAAAAAATTTTTATATATTTACATTCTTGATGATATTCCGCATCTAATAATACCAAATACTTCATAATTCTAAAAACTTTCTGGTGATATTCCACATCTAATAATACCAAATACTTCATAATTCTAAAAAATTTTTCCAACTCACGAAGACAATTTATGATTGTAACATGATCCCCAGACTGTAATCTGATGCTTTGTGTAAACAAACAATCGTATTATCCTTCTCGCGGATGAAATACAATATTCTACTACACAAATGTTTAAAATTATTGTTTATTAGCCATTTTTATTCGTATTTTCTTAAAATAATGTTTGATAAATACTTTTTATTTGATAAGAAGTATTAGTACGTATGAGAATGTCGACTTTGTTGAAAATTTATTTATTTTAATAACTATTGCTATAATTTGTATACGTAGCTATCATCCTGCCATCTGTATGCCAGTTTTATCACTGATTTTTGATAAATTATCGCTTTTTATACGTTTTTTACTCAAATTTATCTCATTGCCTTTTAAAAATGGCGGATGGTGAATTATTTCTCTGTATTTAGATATTATAAGTCATTAATTTTTTAAAAAATAGTTAAAATATAATAATAATAGCATTTTCAAACAAAGGGGATAGGTTTTCATGGCTCTCCTCCCTACTTAACACATAATGTAACTCGCCCAGAGCGTAGTCATGTATTAATAATTGACCTTGGATGGACATTGTTTGACGATAATTATGCACCCCTGGTCTACAAATTACTTGTTTCGACTAGGGATTACACAAAAATAACTTTATTGTTTAAATTTTTGTGCAATTTTTAAAATATAGCTAATATAAACAAACAATCAGCTGATTTGAAAAACCGTTAGATATTTCCCGCCAGAATCTAGGACGCCGACTTCCGCGTCGATCGTCAAGCGTGGTATAGGTCGCTTTGTTTCGCTGATAAGTTAAAATTTATAAATTTTTAAATAAAACTAATTTATCGAATTTTATGTGTGAGAAAGCGCTAAAATCGTATTATTTATAAGGGGCCAAACTTTCCCAAATTTTAATTTACTGGATCAAGATATCTGTAAAAAAGAAGTAAGGATAAAATCTGAAGGAAATGTGGAACATGATAGAGAAAGTCGGACAAATTCAGACAGACAATCTGTTCTTGAATTTTTGGCGGTCCAAAGATGGCACTTATATTAGTAAATCCGATTATAAAACGATTAAAAAATTAATTAAAAATCCAAATTTTACCAAAATTTTGGTTACTATGATAAAACAATGAAAAATATGACAGAAAATGATATTTTGAAAATTTATTTTTCAATATAAATAAAAATAAGGGCACCAGACCCTGTCAATAATGTTATTGACAATGGAGTTGTAGCAGGTCTTCGGCCTGTCAAGTACGTTATTGACACCGAAGTGCAAAGGGTTTAATATTCTTTAAATATTTATCACTTTCAAAGTTATCAAATTAAAATTCATTTATTTTAGTAATCTTCAAAACTATATTTTTGATACTTATAAAGAACACATTTTACGAAGTTTTTGGGTCTTAAACTTTGTCTAGCATAGCTAGGCGTTGGAGCGTTAGACGGAGCAGGCGTGTCTAGCAATGCTAGGCGTTGGAGCGCTAAAGGTTAATATAATGATTTTTATTAATTTTGAATGCTACATTTACAATTCATTGTTATTCTATTCTTTTTTTTTTGTACAAGTTAAAGATAAAAATTTGTAAGTAGCTGAAAATGTTACTAATGTAAATTTAGTATCTAAGTGTCAGTTTATTAAAATATATCAAATGTCAGAGTGAATTAAATAATATGGAATTTATTTTAGAATTTATAATTTTTATTGTAAAATTTATTATAAATTATCAATAACATTTTTTATACTTGCATGCATACATAGTATATACAGAGTGAACCAAAAGTTTCTTGCACCCTCAATAAATCACAAATAGAGTTATGCCGAATCTGTTAAAGTGAACAAATATAAAAAGTCACGAGTAGCTTTGCAAATGGTCCAGTCGCAGTGATTGAACATGCAAATGAAAGTTCCATTTCCAAAATCATAACAAATAAAAGAATGTTTCAAATTATAGATGTCTTCACCATGTTATTCCGAACATTTAAAAAAAAAAACCATACTGAAATCAGATGAATAGCTGACTCAAAACATCAAAAACATTTCTTATCAGTGCCTATTATGATCATTGGATATGATGCCACTGGCTTGTTTTCTGTGGGGCTATATCAAGCATGAAATATATGTCATAATGCCAGCATTAATGCTGATCTGAAACAATGAATTGAACTGGTCAGGAAAGAAATAACACCTATTATGATATCCAAACCATACTCTCTGGATTCTCTCAGAAATCATGTGCAGTTGTGTATTGGAGCAGATGGGCACATTGCATCAAATTCATTCTGTACTGACATTATTCATCCAGGCTAATATTTACATTAGTAACATAACCATCATTGCATTTACAAAGTCAAAGAAAGCTCTTATACTGAGGATAAGAAATTGGATAAGCAATGTTTTTTGATGAACTGTTAATCCGATTTTTTTTAAATGTTCAGAATAACATACTGAAGGCATTTGTGATTTGAAATATTCTTTTATCTGTTATGGTTTTGAAGATGAAATTTCCATTTGTTCTAATTTGCATGTTCAAGGTCAGCCCATGACTTTATATTTGCTCACATTAACAGATTTGGCATAACTAACTGTTAGTGATTTATAAGGTATGCAAGAGACTTTTGATTCATCCTGTATTTATGCATATACAGAGTGTTCCTAAAGTCCACCAACAAACTTTCAGGGTAGGTTCTACTTATAATTAGTGATTTATAAGGTATGCAAGAGACTTTTGATTCATCCTGTATTTATGCATATACAGGGTGTTCCTAAAGTCCAGTTATGTTGTTATTGTTTTTAATATATTATTGTTAATAATATATATATTTAATAATATATTGTTTTTAATATATAAAAACATGTTTTTCTTTATTATTATAGTTTCTCTCTGATTTGAAACAATGACACACCATTACCTATTCATTTATGTTTTTCTTCAAATTTTATTTTTTATTAAAAATTAAACTTATTTGAAATGCTTATATAAATAGAAATTTTATTAGATTTATACAGAATTTGCCATTTATGTTTTAATTTTTTTTCAAAGCTTTTGGAAGATTCATAAAAAAGGAATTAAGAAATCTTACTCTCTTAAAAAATTTCATTAAATATCATTTCCTTAATGTATAGTTCATAAAAAATTATTAAAAGTTTTTAAAACCGAAAATAATATCATGCTGAAAATGTTAAGTTTACTCTTATTCCAATAATGTCTTTAGATTCAGTGGATATATGATGCAGACTAATAGGTAACTAATTATATGACAATTGAGCAAATTATAGGAGGAAAAAGAAACTTAAAAATTTTCTTTTATGTAATAAAAGGTAGTACTTACTGTGAGTAATGGATATAATACATGATCCATATAAATAGGAAGTAAATTCAAAAATCCTTCAGTTCCAACAGTACTCATTGTATAATCAGTATAATCAACAGCTGTGGATGCATTTGTGCCTGAAGCTAAGCATCGGTTGGCTAATAAATCTAATACACCCTAAAATTATAGAATACAATTGTATACAATTCTCACAATTTATGAAAAATTTTAAATTTGAAGATTTAACAAAATGAAATTTATAATTTCAGATTAATATTAAGATTGATAAAAATTCTTAACTTAAAATTAATATGGAAAAGTATTGTGTCTAATTAGTTTTATCATTTTCACTTCAGAATATATTTGACTTCTCTCTCTTATATGCTAAACAGTTTTAAATAAAAATTTAAAAAAGAATAATAAATTGACTGAATTAACACTATTTTTTAAAGATATTGTACAAATTTATTTAAAATGACTAAAAACCTATAGGACACTCAAATATACTGTACACTAAACAGGGGATTAACCATTTCAAATCAACCAAACATTACAGCTAAACTTCCCTTAGGGGTTAAAGTCTGAATTAAATTTTTCTAACGATTATTTTTGAATTAAATCCGGTAGGGTGGCAAAATTTTATTTCAGGAAAATTAATTTAAAAAATTATACTATCATTCTTAATTACTAGATGGTGCCACCTTAATACAAAATTCTAAATTTAATTAATTATTAATTCAACAGATGGTGGCACTGTAGCATTAATTCAAAAATAATTGTTAGAAAAATTTAATTCAGACTATCCTCTAGGGGAAGTTTGGCTATAATGTTTGGTTGATTTGAAATGGTTAATCCCCTGTTAGTGTATATTTGAGTATTATTTGACTTGAGTCAAGTCTGTCTGTTCAGGTTTGCCAAGAGGCCCTGTGGCAACGTAGATAGCCCGCCTGGGAGCGTTAGTTTCGGCCTTGTCCGATAAAGTCTCCATAGTAATCAATATATGAGCTTCACGAAATGGAATTCTGCCATAGGTCACTGTGATCTAATTAGTTAAGGCACTGGAGCGCTATCCCAAAGATCTCGGTTCGTGTCCAGTGCAGTGGCAAAATTTTATTTCAGGAAAATTAATTTAAAAAATTATACTATCATTCTTAATTACTAGATGGTGCCACCTTAGTACAAAATTCTAAATTTAATTAATTATTAATTTAACAGATGGTAGCACTGTAGCATTAATTCAAAAATAATCATTAGAAAAATTTAATTCAGATTTTATCCACTAGGGGAAGTTTGGCTGTAATGTTTGGTTGACCTATAGGACAATTTTTAGTTTGTGCAAACTAATGAAATTTAATCAATGTTGTTTGTTACAAATTTATATTGTGTGTTACTTTCAAAAAGTTCCCAAATGTTATTTAAATATTTTATCAAATTATAAAATATGTTCTGTAAAATTTGTATTCAGGTAGAATTAAGAAAATTTACAGATTTTTATCTTTTTAGCAAATTAAAAAAGTTAATATCACTATTACTTAATAGTTTTATTTTTTTTTTCCTTATTAGAAGAATTAATTGACTAGAATTAAAATTTTGATTTCATAAGAATGAAAATGTCTTGCACTTTTTTTATAAATTATTATTGTTGAAAATGTTAATATAATTTTTTAAATGAATTGAATTAATGAAAATAATTATTTTAAAAAAATAATTTCATATATAATTGAAGTAAAATTTTGCCTCATTAATTTCAAAATTTCTTTAAAAAGAAGAAACCAATAACAACACAGCAAGATTTGAGGTGAGCATTTTTTGAACTAGTTTCTATGTTTAAAAATAATAATTATATAAATGTTTTTAATATGGAGATTTGCATTTTTAATTAATTACGTTTTAAATGCGTTTTTAATTAATTATACTCTTTTCCTTTAATTAATTTATTACAGGAAAAAAGTATATTATACTAAATGATAACATTCTAAATACAACATTTAAATTTAATCTTCAAGTTTAATACTCTACACTCAATTTTTGAATTTTTTGTTTAATACATCATTTATAACAAAAGATCTGAAGTAATACCAAAAATGTTTTTAATATCAATCTTGATATTGATCTCAATACTGATAGTTCTTTATTTGGAACACAGTTTTTTTTGTGATATTAGATTATAACAATCCTTTATATAAAAAATAAATTCTGATATAATAAGAATTTATCTTCCTGATAAATTCTTATTATAACAACAATACTTTAAATGATTAATCATTTTATATTTAATCTGAAACTTGAAACATTTAAATTGAATAAAATTGTAATGATTATATATTTAATTATTAATTCATAATAATTATTCAATAATTATGGTCTTAATAATTATAGGTTTCATTCTTCATTTTGAAAGTTACCTTGTAAGGATATAATTCACTACCCATAAAAGTAAGATGTTCAAGAGTATGTGGTAAGCCATCATCATCATGTGCTTCAGTGGCTACAAAAAAAAAAAATTCAAATGTTATATTTCTATATTAAATTCTAAACAATTAAATAATATATAAAAACTAGGAATGTTTTAAATCTCACTTATTTTAATCATTTTTATATATTTTATGGCATGATAACTGCTATAAAATATGTGTTATTTTTATCCAAAATCTGCTTTTCTTCAATAAAAACTTTATATTTATAAGCAGTAATTCATTTATTCTAAGATAAAAGGAACGTTTTCGATCCATTACAGTGATTACATCCATTACAACTTTATAATGCTTGTATATAAAGTTGCTATAAAATATACTTACTAATAGGCTGCCATAATTCTCTGGACCTAATCCAGAATGCTTAGTGGGGAGATCCAAATTTTTTTAATTTTGTTATATACCTCAACAATCAACTGATATAAAAAACTGTATTGTATTTACTCAAAAATTTTATTAAATAAAATTTCAAAAAACAATTTTTAAATAATGAATTCTTAATTTTCACTTATAACTGGGTTCAGATTTTGGATAATCATTGCCAAGCAGTTATTTTTTTTTGTCCCTTATATAATTTTCATACCATTGGTATTTCATTTTCACTTATAACTGGGTTCAGATTTTGGATAATCATTGCCAAGCAGTTATTTTTTTTGTCCCTTATATAATTTTCATACCATTGGTATTTTATATATATTGGTATTTTTCATACCTCTGAAGTAATGCTTCAGACTGTTGAAATTTGATTATAAAATTGAATATAGCTACTGAAAGTTGAATTCAAGTTTATATACATAAGACTTTTATCTTAATATTTGTACTTTTTTTTAAATTTGTCTATAACTAGCACTTTCTTTTATTATTCTTTTTAGGATTGGTTATTAAATAATGCTAATTTATATAATAAATTAATAACTTACTGCACATGTGCATATTGATAATCTGAATATTGTGTTGCTACCCAACTACCTAAAACACATTCAGAGCCAATCTAAATGAAAAGTTGACAAATATTGGAGTGAAGAAAATTTGAAATTTAATTATATTTTAAAGTCCCAGACAAAATCCTGGACAATTATAGAAATTCAGGACAGTCTGGGCCAATCCCAGACATATGGCAAGCATATTATATAGGAAATTGAAATAATTATAGGATAAATTACATAATGTCTTTATTAGCTGTATTTGATGCAAATATTTATTAATTAAACAAAGAACTGGCTTTAATGTTTTTATCTGTACAAAACTTTTTCATATAATTAATTTATTTATTTAAGGAAAAGCTTTGGTGAGTCAAGGTGAATGATATTTTTCTTCCGTTGCTTAAAGTGAAAATCATTTTTGCATGTTGACAATAACTTGTGTTTTTGCACAATATTGCATTTGCAGAACTTCATCTATATAACCTTTGCCACGATGTGGATGCATTGTATAATTTTGGCTTCATGCACAGATGTTAATATTATGTTCTAAATTATATTGTGTGTGCTATAACAACTGAATTTTTATTTTTTGTTATTGTTATGTTGTTTTAATATAGTGAAGTTACAAATATAATAAGTTATGATATTTGATTTTGATTAATTAAATTTAATTTCTAGTTTGGATAATTATCACCATAATTAAACAATTAATAGACATGTGTTAATATAGCCACATGTTCTATTATCGTGCAAAACAAAATTAAGAAACCACAGATTTTGATTTATCATCAACAACAACAATTTTATAATAAAAATATATTATTTAAAAAAACCATGACAGTCAGTAGAAAAACTCATATTACAAAACATGCAATATAAAGTTAATGATTCATAGTTATAAAATGATCAAAAAATTTTTTTGAATAATTTTTGAAATACATACAATTTTTTTAAAAATATTTGTAAAGATTGCATGAGAAACTATAGAATTAGTAAATAAGATGTAGTTTATGATATAAATATCATGTATATGTTGAACAAAATTAGTTATTTATGCAATATAAATCCAGCCAAAATTGGTAACTTGATTGATGATCATTTTTGTTGATTAAAAAAGATATCAGAAAAAGATCCATCAGAAAAAGATATTTCTATGTTTCAGACATTTTTCTCAATTATAAGAAACTGAAATAAATACTGTAGAGTGTCAACTATTCGAACATCAATTAACCGGAATGTCAGTTATCCGAGCGTAATTTTCAACTGTGATACGCAACAGCTCTCCGCCAATTTGTCTAACATGCATAACAGAATCTAAGCTTCTGTTATGCATATTGACTGTATTGTTTTTATAATTTAGTTTGTATCAAGTATTGGAGAAAAAAGAGGACAAAAACTGGTTCAAAAGAAATTAAGTGATTACTTTTCAAAATAGTTATGTTCCATTAGGATGTTAATTAAACAAATCAAGCAGATTATCCGAAAAAATTGTTTATTCGAACTACTCTTGGTCCCAGTTAGTTTGGATAATTAACGCGCTACTGTATAAGATAAATTACAGTTTTTCTAACTAAAATTTCTTACAAGAAATTTTCCTTCACATCTGCTTGCACAATACATACAAAACATTTTTAAACAGGAAGATATAATTTATTTTATGAAATTTAAGTTTACTCCTTTTACAAAAGAACTTTTTGCTATACCCAATATTTTAAAAAATGTAGTATCATCATCTCATATTGCTCAATATAAAAAAACATCATGAAAATTCAAAAACAAAAAAATTATGAATCATTTTATGATATAATTACAAGAAATTTAAAAATTGCTCAATTACTAAATACAATAAATTTTATATAGAATCCTTAAACACAGATTGAAAATGTCTACCATAAAGTATTTTTTCAGCATAAAATATCATATTAAAAAAATTCTTTAGAGGAGATATTTTAATTTAATAAAATTAATTCAGATTTGTGATTTTAGTCAAATGATATAAACCAGAAACAGCCCTCATTTGTATTACATAACATCAATTCTGAAATCAAGTCTCCCTCTTTTTTTAAATGTATATCATTGTAAAATCCTGTTGGATAATTAATATATAGTCACTGACTGACATATCATGCTAAATCATTCGAATTCAAATACAACATGCCTATGGTCAAAATGATAGATTATAGGCTAGTGAAAGGCATGTCATTTTGCAGTTTTTAATAAATATACATATATTTCCTGGACATGATGCAGTTTCTCTGCATGTAGTCTGGGGAATGTATGCATATATTTATTAAAAAAGCTTATTGTATAGTGTGATGCTACACGATGTAACAGTTCACACATTCCACCAGTAGGTAATCTACCATTCAGACTGCTATGTTAACACTGTATAAGTTAATGATAGAGCTCAAATTATATTCTTGTCAGACTACTAGCAACAATATAGTTTCAGCTACAATTATCATATTCAAATTTTCAAAAAACTGTCAGGTGTGGTTTCAAATATATATATTTATTGGACCTTATAAAACAAGGGAACAATCAATTATGTTTGACATGTGTCAATAGATATGAATCTTTTAAGGAATTCACATATCAAACTCTACTCTGTAAACATTTGGGTAACATTTGCTTAGGTACCAGGACTTACTTGCTAGCCTTATAAACAATCATTTGATATATTTTTAATATATTATAATTAAAATGGATCTAAAATGATTAACTCTCAATATTAATCATAACTGTTAAAATTATTTTTTTTTTTTAATTTAAAAACAACTTACCGAACGTCAAAAACCCTTGAACAATAGGTCCCTCAGTTTCACAAATGCAGATTTTCAACCCTGTTTTTTTCGATTTATATTTTGTCACCGGAATTTCACCTTCGTACATCAACTTCAATAAAGTTTCATAATTATCATCATAAGCAGACATCCTTCTCTATATATATCTCTTTGTTTCTAAATAGACAATGTTGCGACTTATTAAAACTCTGCAAGAAAGTTTTAAAAAATACGATTAATTTTTCTTTCTATCATAAGCAGACATCCTTCTCTATATATATCTCTTTGTTTCTAAATAGACAATGTTGCGCCTTATTAAAACTCTGCAAGAAAGTTTTAAAAAATACGATTTTCTCTGTCAAATGCGAAAAGTTAATTGGAGACGTGCGATAGTCAATACGACATTACCAATACTGACTATCAAAAGAAACGTGAGATCAGCAGTAAGCCAAAATAAGCGGCTTTCTATGATACGTTGGTGTCGAGATTATGATTAAAGAGGAATTATTTCCGGTATATACAGTATTAATTTAAGATTACATATAATACTATAAAATTGCTGCATTGGACAAATTTTACAGCGCCGACTAAATTTTCTCAAAAGATTAGTGAAGAATTCTCTGCTGTTTTCGGAATAAAATTTAATTTCTGACGATCGTTATACGTCACTTCCGGTTTCTCCTTTCTTACAATTGGCAGCGCCTTCTATATAATATATACAGAACTAGAAGTGTAGTACTGTTTTATGCATTTTTTACGTCCCTTTTCGATCAGGGAGATTATTAAGGGGCGAGGCCAGTTCCGACCACGGGCTGCATTCACACCCGTGGAGGGAGGCCGGATGGTGAAAGACGGGGATCGCCAGGCCGAGCCCAGAACCCCGAAAAAACTTTTCAGGAGATTCCCGACCCGAGTCCTCCTGCGTGACACTCCAACGCGTTACCACTCGGCCATCCGACCTTCTGTAGTGTATTCTGTCAACGATGAATACTATAGCCGAGCCCAGAACCCCGAAAAAACTTTTCAGGAGATTCCCGACCCGAGTCCTCCTGCGTGGCACTCCAACGCGTTACCACTCGGCCATCCGATCCTATGTAGTGTATTCTGTCAACGATGAGTATTATATATATATATGCTTTGGCCAAACCTCGAAAATTGGCCAATTCGCAAAATAACCGGGCATTTCGAGAAATTGACCATTGTGTTTGGCTAATGTGCGAAAAATTTTGTCTTTTATTCTGATTTCGGAATATGGTCAGCCAGTTTGCGCATTTCCCAAAGGGTTTTGGCCAAAGTCAATAGACATTTTGTAAATTTTACTCTATAAATAATAGTAGTTTAATTAATACCAATTCATCACAAAAGCTAAAAATTTGTATTAAAAAATATATTTACGTAGATACAAATATTTAGCCAGCTCCTTTACGTACAACTTTTGTAACAGAGCTTTTTTTAAAACTATATAGATTACTGTAGATTGACCACATGAATGTGTCCAAAAGAATTAGGTTACTATGCAGTTTCTAAGATATGTGCAGAGCCGCATTTTTAGGAATCCTAGGACGAGCAAGAGCTAAAAATTTGTATTAAAAAATATATTTACGTAGATACAAATATTTAGCCAGCTCCTTTAAGTACAACTTTTGTAACAGATCTTTTTTTTTAAACTATATAGATTACTGTAGATTGACCACATGAATGTGTCCAAAAGAATTAGGTTACTATGCAGTTTCTAAGATATGTGCAGAGCCGCATTTTTAGGAATCCTAGGACGAGCAAGACTTTGGGACCCCTAAAAATTCAAATCAGCTACGTCTAATTTTAAAAGCTCCTTATAACTTATAAGGAACCTTTAAAATTTTACTTTCTATCTAGCACTTTAATAAAAACATTTTTTCTTATTAAAAGTTTATAAAAGTTGAAAACTGATTGATAGTTTTGGGGCTTCTAGAATTACGGGGCACTAGGACGCGGCCTATTGGTAAATCCGGCCCTGGATATGTTTTAGAGAATCTTTAATTTGCGTTAAAAGATTTATTTCAAAAAATTGCGTAAGAAAACATTCCATTCTTTTGGAAACTTATATGCGATATATAATTACGATATGTGCAAATTTTAGAAAGACCCTATTGTATTACAACATTTTTATATGAATATTGATTTCACAATTTTTAATATAAATTGCATATGTATAATTGATTCATTTCTTTATTTAATTAATATTAATAATTCTATTAATATTATGCTTGACGACAGCATCGGAAGAAAGTATCTCTAATCTGTGGTAGAGCCAAAGTTCTTTAATTAATATTAATAATTCTATTAATATTATGCTTGACGACAGCATCGGAAGAAAGTATCTCTAATCTGTGGTCTATGGTAGAGCCAAAGTTCATTTATATCACTACGTCGATGATATAGTCCATTAAATTATTCGCAATGTTACAGAAAATTGCCATAACGCAATGACAATTTTGGCAAATAAGCTATAAGCTTCGAATACAACATGAACATGATTTTAACATGTAGCAAATTATTTGCGTATCTATAATATATACGATAATCAGATGCACAATGATGTTCTGCGCATCCCAATCGATTGTGTGTTCTAAAATTGACGGAGAGTTGTAAGTTTAAGTCGTTCTCGAAAGGCTACATGATTAGCTGTCAAACGGAGCAAATTGCATTGAATGTTTATTCGAAATTGAAAACTGAAAACCCAGAGACACTAACGATGTTTATTTTACATAAAAATAAACTTCATTCTTACTGGCGGTGTTACATTTTATATTGAAATCGACTGTTCTGTGCACATTAATACCTTCACAATAGTTATTAATAGCCTTACCCCATAGACTCAATGCTGACTTTCGATGCTGTCGTCAACAATAACCTCAAGATATCAGAAATTCTCCATAATGCAAGTTTTACTGAATTTATCAAATAAAATACGAAAATATCGGCTGATTAGATGACATACTTCGAGTATTCATGGATTTTAATGTTTAATTCGGACTTTGGCCAGTCATAAACTGGAAATGGCTCGAATTAACTGGACAAACTCCGAACTGAATAGATTTATATTAATCTTTCGGACCATGTACTTCGCAAATTGGTCAATTTCAGAAATTGGCCGTAACATATACAATAAGGGTGTGCTGAATGTGCTAATTACACATTATTTCTGCTTATTATCATGTGACTATACCGGTTTTCTTTATTTTCATGTTTTATTGTTTTCAAACAAAGTTTTTGTCCTGTTTCTGGTACTCACAGAACGATTTTAATAAAAGGTCCTTTCAAAAAAAAACTGATAAAGTGAACCAATTTTTAAAGAGTTCTATTAGGTACAGGATATTTATTATTATTAATTTATTAAATTAAAAATTATTATTATATATTAATATAATGATATAGATTATTTAAATTATTAATTACCTATATTCTATTAGGTACAGCACAAAAATAATTGATCTTGATCTTCGATATACAATAGTTTTTTAAGAATACAGTGATTGTACAGGTAACTCTCTTATAACTAGGTTTCGCTCCAACAAGATTAGAAAATTGCAGAAACCCTCATATAATATGGTACTTCTACAACGCGGTTTTTACTTAACACCAGTGGTGTACCCACAATCTTTGGTACCCCGGGCGGCATTTTTTGTCCCCCTCTCTCCCTCCAAAAAAACATTTGCTTTTACTTTCAACACAGATTTTCTTAAATAATTTTTAAAAATTGAAAATTATACAAAAATTTTTATACAAATATCTGGTGAATAGTAATGCTATTCCATGCTCTTGGTCCCCATTCAGTTTGATGCACGGGGCCGACCGCTCCCCTCTGGGTACGCCATTGCTTAGCACATTTAGGTTAGGTTAATTTGGTTATGCCGCAATATCCTCATGGGATATTCTGTATCTGGCCGCGGCCATTTATAGAGCCCATCATAGGCTGGCCAACACTGATGATGGGGTCAACCGGATGGTTGAAAGATGGGGTTCAACAAGCCGGGCCCGGATCTCTCCTGAAAAACTGGAGGTGTGGAACCCGGATCCTCCAGAATGGCAAGCTACTGCTTTACCACCTTAGCACATTTAGAAAATTACACTTATTCTTATACAACACAAAACATTTTCATTAATTTTTGTAAATCCACACTATTGACATAGAATACACATCTAAAATGTAATCATTAGGAAATACTTTGCCAAAATTAGTCATACATGCAATTTTACTATACTTGACGACAGCATCGAAAGTCAGTATTGAGTCTATGGGAGCGGCATATTACCAACTTTTGTACCTTATTAATGCGCACGGAATAGTCGATTTCAATGTAAAATGTAATACTGTCAATAAAAACGATGTTTCTTTTTATGTAATCGTGCCCTAGATTTTCAGTTTTCAAATTCGAATAAATATTCAATGCAATTTGCTTCATTTGACAGCTATAGTCGACGACAATATCATGAGTTAGTATTGAGTGTATGGGAGAGATGAAATTCATTTGTGTCACTACGCAAGACTATATAGTTCATTAAACTAATCACGAAATTAATTTAAGTAATTTGCCATTTAATCGCAACAATTAGAGAATTTTCAGGAAGAATAATATGATTTTATTAAGGTTATTTCGCAACAAAACGATCTGTTATAAATATATCCCGCAAAGTTTTCTATCACGTTTTAACAATGCGAAAATATGCACACTTCCCGGAAAGGATGACTTCTTACTGGTGGTATTAACCTTTAAAACTAAAATCGACTGTTCCGCGCCTTAATACACAGTTACAAACTTGTGAATAGACTGCTCCCATACACTAAATACTGACTCATGATGTTGTCGTCGCCTGTAATTATGCAGCCTTTCGAGAACGACTTAAATTTACAATCCTCCGCCAATTTATAATACAGTTAGAATCGATTAGAATGCGCAGTGCATCATTGCTGCATCTGATCTTCGTATATTATAGATAAGAGATAATTTACTACATATTAAAATCAAGTTAATACAGTGATGCCTCGCAATTCGTCAGTAATCCGTCGCCGAACTAATGTCGAATTGCGGGACAATATTTCCCATATAAAACTATGTAAAATAGATTAATTCGTTATCAGTCCCATCTCACTCCCCTAACGGGTGAGGTGAGAGAGATACACTATATTATTTACTTTATTACATGTGTTTTATTATTATATAACACACTAAATTACAAAACAAACTCGGCGCCGACGGACGGAAGAACGGAGACGGATTCGAATTGAATAGACTAGAAGTCTATTCTATCCGTCTTGGTAGAATTCGTCAACCAATCACATTCGAGGAAGGATATCGAAGGAATTATTAATATTTTAGCAGTGCAAGCAAATCCTCGTTTATGAGATAATTGGAATGAAGTCTTCCAGCAGACACGCTAGCACCCGTAATCCTCTGTGTTGCAAAACGTTACAACAGTTGTCCTAGAAACGCCATACTCGAGTTACATTTTAATTGTTCTACCTTTCTGCACTTTATCTACAATTTTTTTTTTTCGTCTCATTGCTCAATCGAGTGTTCTTCTTTTCCGAATTATTCCTCTGATCAGTTCTCTTTGAACCCATCCTTACATTTCACTCAAAAAATAATAATAATTACAAATTTTTTACTTTCTGAAAAATGTAGAATTGAAAATTAACACAAACAACACGGGAAAACACCAAAGTAACCCAAAAAGAACTGACAAAGAGCAAATGACATCACAAAATTCCATGCAGGCGCATGCGCTATCCAGCGAAACTCAAATGTCGAATTGCGAAACCGACGAATTGAGGGACGTCGAATTGCGAGGCACCACTGTATCGTAATTTGTCAATATTGTCATTATTTTATGACAATTTACTGTACCATCGCGAATAATTTGGTGGACTATATCATGGGCGTAGTGATATAAATGAACTTCAACTCTTCCATACACTCAATACTGACTTCTGATGCTGATGTCAAGTATAGTTTGCCGTGAAAGGAACGATATTTAGTCTATTTTACGTTTAGATTTGTATTTGAGTTAGTCAACCATTGAATATTTTGTGTTCCAAATGTTCAGTCCTTGGATAAAATAGTAAGTTTTTATTCTTCAATAGAGGAATTTGAAATAGAAAAAAAAAACCTTTTCATTTCAAAAATTATTTATGTCCTAAGGAATAATTGTTTTGTAGCGGGTTAGATTACAGATTTGGTAAAGAGAGCAGAAGATACACAAACTTTAAATGCAGAAAAAAGTTCACAAAGTGAAGTTGATATTGTAAAAAAGAAAAACGTTATCGTTTTATCTGAACTGCGGAACTGAACTGAAACTGTAATAATGCAGAATTTTTACGTTAAGTGGAGGATAATTTGGCCTCAGTTTCAGTTTCCTCAGTGGGAAGCATGACGGTTTAAAATAGAAAACGTGTTTTCATCAAATACAAAAATTTTTTGCGCCATCTGAAATCATAGGACTGCAAAGACTACAGGTAAGATGATAATTGTTTTCTGAGTTTCTTTAACCCATTCAGTCATACGACCAGGGGCGCCGAGAGGCCGGGGAAGAGGGGACAAATTCCGCGGCCCGTAGAAGATTGAAGGGCCCGGGCCGCTTCCTAACAATAAGAATTTATCATATATATGGGCCCAAAACCTGGTTCGTACCGGGGCCCGGGATTTCACTCGGCACCACTGCATACGACCCACAAATGTGGGAGAAACTCTCAACATTTTTTTCAGTCATTTGTATGTCCTATATCATTTAAATCACACTCAACACAAAAATGAAACATCCTTTGTCATAACAGAAATTTGTAGTGCCATCCAGTGAGGGGAATGCACATTAAAATTGAATTAACAAGATGGCGGCGAATAGAGAAAGTTTTGTGTCAAGTGAGTTCAGGTTTTTCGTTTCTCTTCCCCTTTCCAATCAGGGAGATTACTAAGGGGACGGGGCCAGTTCCAACCACGGGCTGCACCCACACCCGTGGAGGGGGGCCGGATGGTGAAGGACGGGGATCACCGGGCCGGGCCCAACACCCCGAAAATAATCTGGGACGCGAACCCGGGTCCTCCAGTGTGGTACGCCAACGCGTTACCACTCGGCCATCCGGCCGCAGGGGAATGCACATTAAAATTGAATCAACAAGATGGCGGCGAACAGAGATATAGACCATGGTTGAGGCATGGTCTATAAATATATATGGTCCTCCCACTCCTACCGATAACAAAGGAAAAAATGTTAAGGTCTAGATTTTACTCACTAGGGCGGCGTTGGTGTCAGTAACTCAGCCATAGCAGACGAATTTCTATAGAGTACATATATAATCTTATAAATTAAACGTAACATTAAGATGAATCTGTATAGAGTTACTTATAGAAGCTTATAGCTCAAACATAATAATGTAAAATTAGTTTTAGCAGGAATTTCGCTGTATTTTGATAAATTAGAATGAAAACACCTTACAGTTATCTTTAACGTTTTATGGACTTAAATGGTAAAAAATAATAATTCAAAATTTTTAACGTTAGTTTACAACTATCATTTTTAAGTCAACAATTTTGCAAAGTTGTACCTATTTTTTTCTTTGATTCTTTAAATGTGTTTGAAATAATGCCAATTAATACAATTCTAATTGCTCCGAAGTTACTAACATAAGATTTTGTAATCATTAATTCTACAGAAAATGGATTTAAAAAATTTTAAATAAAAATTGAAAATGTATACCTTGTAATGCCCAGTATAATAATTCCGTTTGAAAAAATAAATAATATAAACTAGAAATTCCCCGCTCATATAAATGAGCGGAAATATCAATATGCTATTGTGATCTAATCTTATAGTACTTTATATAACAGCAATGTGTAGTAATTGCACGGGGGCCCGCGGAGGCTGCACCCCACGGGCACCGTGCCCCCAACGGCCCCACTCCACGAGTGGGGCCGTTGGGGTTATTTTCTAATAAAATTATCTAGATAATTTTTTTTGTGGTAGGTGACCGAATAATATTTTGCGAGGGGCCAAAAATTTTGAATTCCGTCACTGCCTGTAATAAGACCTGATTATTCTTGTTACTAAAGCCGTGTTCGAAGTGCCGGTAAAGAATTCTTCGTGGACCGGTTTGATCAGTTCACCGGAAGTGTCACCATATTCAGACCTGTTCGAGGTATTTAGACCCCTTCTCCATGTGATCTGCGGAGATCGCTTTGACGAAGACCACGTTCCTGTAGTATATATATGTGATTTACTGATCTAAAACTGGAGACAGTAGCAATTCGCGACTATACTGCTTTAAATAAAATATTATATTGAATTTATTTTTTATATTTATTATAATATTAAAATTTTATTT
>AYEL01066878.1:0-10721 GCA_000484575.1 Olivierus martensii | reverse complement strand
ATCTTCATTGTCAATAGTTCCAGGAGCTGTGTACCTGCCATCACATTTTTTTCTTAAAAAATTGTGAAGCACACAAGCACACTTTACCAAATATTCTGTTTTTTCTGGCTGAACTGCCAATTTAGTATGTAGCATCCTCCATACGGAGGAAAGAATTCCAAAAGCATTATCGGATACTCTTCGTGCTTTTGATAATCTATAGTATAATATTAAAAAGTCATTTCATTTAAATATTAACTTATATTCACTTATATAGTAAAATGACTAACCTATAACTGAAAATCTGTTTTTCTTTTGCCAATTTTCTTCCTGAATATGGTCTCATTAAATATGTTTCTAATGGGAATCCTTCATCTCCTACAAATACAAATGGTACTGATACAATCGGTTGCATAAAGTTTTGTACCTAAGCGGAAGGTGTTCGGCTTCCTTCCAATAGTTCAAAGCAATGTGATTCATCAGTTCAGGCAAATCATTCGAACTCTCCGAGTATCGGATGATTCCATTAACTGCAAATCATTCGAACTCTCCGAGTATCGGATGATTCCATTAACTGTTGTCGTAGCAACGGGGGTGGGTAATTTTAATTGCACGTGTTAATTTTTTTGTCTGCAAGATGACTTTGGATGTTCTGTAGGGAATTTTTGTTTTATTAATAATGAACTACCAAAAATGGTGCATATTAATACTAGTATTACATGCGCAATCAAGAAATATATTGTTATATCACTCGCTATTGAATAAAACAAGAGTGACAAAGAGGTGTATCAAAGTCATAATCCTGAAACATACGTTTTCGGTGTATTTGAAGTTTATGTTATTTACGGTAATAATGCCAAAAGCTGTAGATAATAGCTAATTATATACTTGAAGAGTATCTACATATGGAAATTATTTTCATGTAGTTTACACCATTTACAGAAAACATTCTGGTTTCTAATAATGGCATTTTATTTTGGTTTAGTCTGAACAATCTCACAGTTGGGTAACTGTGGGCTATGAGTTAAACATCAATTGTAATATATTTATTTCTGCACATTTGAAGTTCATAGCAATTTTGAATTATATTTGGGTTTATTTGGATCATATTTTACCTAGCTAGGAAATTTCGGTAACCTTATAATACAGTAGAAAGATATTTAGCTTCTTGTTCATTATTAATGGAAAATTTGGTTTATGATTGTTAATAATATGAATAATATATATTGTATTCATACTATTAATGAAGATCAAATGTTTAATAGAACAAAATTACTTTATTATATCACTAAATTTTCTCACCAGTTAACTTAATCATCATCAGAAAATAACAAATTGGAATGCCTGATTTGATCAATAATTTTATTCATACTTTCTATTATTTTCTGTAAAAATGCAGTTTCTTATATTTTTAACAATAAATACGATTTAAATTGAAAATTTTAAAATCCTTATAATGTAATGAACTACATATATCTGGAAGTGATATCCATTAAATATATAATAAAAATTCAAGGCTTATATAAATTATAATATTAGAGTAAATAGTACCGGTAACTTTAAAAATGAAATTACTTAATGCTATTAGAAATGATGATAAAATTATATTTTGCTTTTTTTCTTAAATATAGTAAATAAACTAGCACGAATTAGTTATAATCCTTCTCGTTCAAACTTAGGCAAACTACAATGTTTTCACTAAAACACGTGACTACGACGTCACGTGAATTTTGTCCATTGTAGAACACAGCGTAGCTAGATAATACTAGCTTATCGGATAAAAGGGTGGATAAAGAGACCAATACTCGATAGTAATTCTTAAAAAAATGCTGATAGCTAATGACGCAGTTATATGGAATTTCTTAAATGCTTTTATGTTTTGTTTTTCCGAAAGATGTTTAAACCTATCAATATTAGAAAATATTAAAAGATTTTAGCAAATACCGGAGTTTAATAAATGTAAAAAAGAAATTATTATGTAGTATCTAGTTTATTCAAACTTAAAATATAAAATAAAGCGAAGTCAGAAAATTTATTTTTTAAATTTTAAAGCATCTTTTAGAACCTCAGATGAACACATCACCATATTGCACATTTGTCTGGAAAATGTTTAAACCGTTTATATTTTAATTGCATTGTTTAAAATTTAAACACAAACTAATATGTTGACCAAAGAAAAAAAAATAATGTTTCTCCAAACAAGATTCGAACTCGGCTCCTCGGAACAGTAGGCAGACGCTCTACCGATGCTGCTATCAGTCTCTATCGCTTATTCTTGTCAGTTTAGAGCACGTGAAGAGCACATCCCGCACGTATATTTCCCTCCATATTCTCAGTCACAACAGACAAGTCCATTTGAAACTGCCTTGAATCTCGGTACAAGTACCCGACTTTACAATTGATCAACTTCCGGTGAGCTTAGCCCCTACGAGGTAGGTACAAAACTATGGAACCGACTGTACACCAAAGCAAGTAAAGTAACCGACAGAAAAAATTAATAATATAAAAGTGGTGTAAACGGCCAATAGTAACATGTTAAATATAAAATGTCAGAAAAAACCAGGTAAAAGTGTATACATAAAATTGTATAAACTGTAACAAGGATATCAAATAGAGGACATATAAACAACAACGAGTAAAAAGATAAAATAACCATTAAATGAGACGGAAAACACATATATACGATAAAAAGGCAAAAAGGCCAGTAGAGTTAAAATCTTTGCCAACAAGGGCGGGGACATATAAACAACAACGAGTAAAAAGATAAAATAACCATTAAATGAGACGGAAAACACATATATACGATAAAAAGGCAAAAAGGCCAGTAGAGTTATCTCTTTGCTCTCAAAATCTCTCAAAATCTTTGCCAACAAGGGCGGTAAGAGTAAAAGCTGACTGGTTAAAATGCCGTAAACGCTCGGCAGTAAAATAAGGGCACTCAGTTAAAATGTGCTTAATCGTAAGAGCACAGTGACACCGGTCTCAAGTAGGCTGGGCTTCGCCCATTAAAAGATGCCTATGAGTGAGCCGGCTATGCACGATCCGGAGTCTGGCAAGACGACTTCCTGTCTCCTGTTCCTGTGATAACAAGAATCCCATTGCTCGACCAACGGCTTGATCTCATGGAGTTTGTTGTTTATTTGTCCATACCACATATGCTGCCACAGAGAAAGTAGCTTATGGTTGATAACGGGCTTCATATCGCAGAAAGGGACCGGCAAAGGATCTGAATTGTTTAGGGGGGGAACTTTGCAGCGGTGTCGGCCAGTTCATTGCCCTTAATGCTGACATGTCCCGGGACCAACAGAACTTGACTGTATATAAAATTTAAGAATTCAATTTAATTACAATTTATACAAATAAATACATGTTAATTTGATGTTTTCCAAAAATATAAAACATCTATTTTTTCAAATAATTGGATATTAGTGCTTTTCCAATTGCTTGTAAAGCTTCCACTTTTCTTGTATATAATTCAAATTCTTTTTCTCTAATAAATTTATCAAATTCAATTTTTTTTTTTAATTTCAATTTCTTCTTTTTTTAATTCAATTTTTTGTTGCTGTAAATTAGAAAATTCTTTGGTTGCAGCTATTGTCTGAGGTAAATTTTCAGAGTTTCGTTTTCTCTTTCTTCCAATAACTTAAAAAATTCATATAGTTTTGAATAGAATATATTAATTACTACAGTACTATCTATTTATATAAAAAACTGTTTTATTAATGGAATTATATAAGAAATTGATTTTAATTTCTTACAAGTTTGTTTTGATGTAGTTGATGTATTCTTATCTGTTGCATTTTCAGGTGGTGTTGGAGAGGTAACTGTTTTACAAACAAGTTTTTTTAATAAAAACTAACATATATAAATGTTTAATTCTATTATATACTTATGATTTATAACTAAGACATATACGTGGTTATAAACTTACTATTATTTACAGAATATTCTACTTCTGTTACTTCCAGTATGGTTGATACATTATTTGTAGTAGTATTTGGAAATTGTTCAAAATCATCTTGTTCTTCAAAAAGTATTCTATTTTCTAATGGAATCTATTTTAAGAAAACAACATCAATCATATTTTCTAATCAAATTTTATTACATGCACATTTTGTATGTATATATAATTTTTTCTATTCGAAATAGCAAATTTAAACATATGACTAAACATTTATGATATTGGAAGATTCACCTTACTAATAATAATTTTATCAGATAAGCATCATAGACAATGTTCATTTTTTAAACTAATTTTAATCAAAAATAATACTATAATTGTATAATTGTTAGTAAATTAAATTAGCATGTTGAATTCTTCAACAACTTTTAAATATTTCTGTTATTGCAAAGGAAACTTTTTAATCTTTTGTAACAAAAATAACTTTTTCTTATATTAAAATCATAAAATATCAGTTTGGATGGAAACACATTATAAATGCTAATTATATAAAAATTTCTCTGTAATTGTCTCTCTATTAATCGCATGTTGGTGGACTGGCAGGAGATCTGGAAGTCGTTAACGTATAAAGAGCACTGAACAGCTGGAGGTAAGCAAGCTGTTATACCGTTAATCTTTAAAATAAACAACGTAACGCTTAAAACAGCCTTGAGGCACACCTTCCTCCTGTAAATGGGGAGTTGATAAAACAGAGATTATACGGACTCGAAAAGAACGATGATTTAAAAAGTTTTTGATAAAAATAGGGAGATTCCCCCGCGGGTGCGTTCAGTGTTCGACCTGATCCATAGAAGTTTTGGACCGGTTTTTCTGAACGATAGGTAGCAGGAGATCGCTGGCAGACCAGATTTACAAGTTTTGACTCGGAACAAAAGTACGATCCATAAGCTTTTTCAAGACGGCAGCGCCCTTTGTTGAAAACGAGCTTATAACTATATCACTAGTTAGCTACAGGAAAAAATTAAATACTCAAGTATCAGAAAAGGTTTATGAATTATTGCAAGAGGGTAAGTGTTTTATTTACCATACAGTTATTAAAAATGTATGATTTGTCTTTAATAGAATTTTTATTAATTATATATTAGGACCTTAAAATATTTTTGTAATCTATTTTAGATCCTCAATTTGCAAAGCAATTTTATGGCAGCTTATTAAATAGAGAAGAATATAAAAGAAAATTAAACGGTATTATAATTTAAAATTTTTTAGGATTATTTTATTTGTAAAAAATAAAATAAAATTAGAAGTACTAATGAAAATTGTTTGTAATGCAGACAGGAAATGACCAAATAGGAAATATTAAATTGAAAAATACAATAGAAGGCACTGAATATGCTACAGAAAGTAATGAGAATGTCAATGGTTAGTTTTTTCTTTTTTTATATAGAAATACTG
The DNA here is from genome assembly GCA_000484575.1 of Olivierus martensii. Lineage (NCBI taxonomy): Eukaryota > Metazoa > Arthropoda > Arachnida > Scorpiones > Buthidae > Olivierus > Olivierus martensii. Next base: position 5,386 of record AYEL01066878.1, on the reverse strand, counting down.
TAAGTTCATAATATCAAATCTTGCTTGTTTTTTTTTTTGCTTTACTATTTTTAATAATTACTTCAAAAATTATTATTATTTACAATTCAAACCTAAATAAAATATATCTTGCCATCCATTGGATATATCTCTTCTTTCTTTCAGATCTACAGTGACTTTTTGATCTATATGCTTAATATATTATTGTGAATAAAATATTCTTATTGTTTATGGCTTTTTACTATTGTATAAATTTAGACATATAGTTGTTTTATATTATATTAATATATAAATAAATGAAACACTAAATTAAATGCTTATCTGATATGTAATAAATATTTAATTTAAAATGTTAAAATATTTTTAATTTTATTGAATATAGAATCTGACAAGATTACAAATTGGACAAATAAAATGGTTTCATTATTACTATTCATATATAAAGAAAATAAAGATAAATTCAATAATACAAATTTAAAAAAAAGATATTTCGAGAAAAATAGCAGAAAAATGAATATGATTGAAAATTATAACTTGGAAGACGTGAGGCAAAATGGAGTAGCCTGAAAAAAAAAAAAAAAAAACATTAGGATAAAAGAATAATAATAGATCAGGAAGCAAAAGGAAATGTTGGGAATTTTTTCCACAAATTATTTGCTTCGGGGTTAGATGCCGAATCTAAATTTTTGTATTAATGATTTATTTTCCTAGAATCAATGACAAGAACATACGTTAGAACCTCTAGCAGAGGTCTTTGGTCCGAAGAGTCTTTGAAACTTGAAATTGAGGATATAAAAACGGGAAGTATGAATTGCTTCAGAGCTTCGCAGATATATGAGATTCCTTACAGCACATTGAAAAGGCGATTACAGAAGAACGATGATGAAAAACATGGCATGGGCCCATACAGTAATTAATTCATTATATGTTTAGTACTAATTATATATCCTTAGTGAAATAGGGATCAGAAGTTAACGAGATATACAGCCGTTTGGGTGGCATAGGTAGCAGAGCATGGGAACGAAACGCTTTGCGCCGCACATTGCAGCGAGGCGAGGCACGGCGCCAAACTGCACGCACCGTTTATAAGCAACGAAAAGCAGTGACGTCAGTGAATCTTTTAGCCTCCATATCTCATTAACTTTTGATCTTTGGCCCTTAATTCACTAGAGACATTTTGCATGTCTCGACACTTCCTATCAATTGATACCATTTTTGCTGGGTTTTGCAATTGCAATTGTTCCTTAAATATTTCTGTTATTTCCGAAATGTTTAAACGTTCCGTATATAAGCCGATTCCTTTTATAAAATTTTTTTTTAATTTTTCAAAATATATACTAGTATATAAAATTAATTATTGATTAAAATATATTTTGCTTGTTTTCTTTTTATGATAGTTTAAAAATTCATGTGAAATATTGTAATGGCAGCAGTATCCAGAATTTAGTCAAAAATGGACTTATCAAGATTATCCCTTGTACCCTTCATAATTTAAAAATGAAATAACTTATTTTGAAATATTGTAATGGCAGCAGTATCCAGAATTTAGTCAAAAATGGACTTATCAAGATTTTCCCTTGTACCCTTCATAATTTAAAAATGAAATAACTTATAATTTATTATAAATTAATATTTTTTGAAAACTGCTAGATTATCATCTAAATAAGAATATTAATATAATTATTTGTTTTCATAATCTATCTTTTTCTTCAAAAATAACTTTTAAATTATTTTGTGATTAATTTTAATATGATTTGGGCCCAAGGATAATAAGAAAAATATCTCATAAATAATTATAACAGGTTGTCTGGGAAAAGAAATGGAGCAACAATTAGTAGTACACACAAAAAAACTGCAGATTTCTGGATTTCCGCCAACTGGAGAAAACTTACGTAAGCTTGTTTTTCAATTTGCTGAAAAAATAAAATTCCACATCGTTTCAATAAAGAAAAAGTATGGCAGGCTGGGATTGGCTACAGGCATTTTTGAAACGACATCCAATATTAGGAAGAAAAATTCTCAATGCTTATCTATTGATAGAGCTATGGCTATGAATAAAAAGGATATTGATATTGAAAATACTTGATGTTATGACAAAGAATAATTTACTAGAAAAACCTGGCAATATATACAACATGGATGAAACTGGTTTTCAAATGAATTCTAGACCAAACAGTTATAGCTGAGAAAAGTTCACCAGCAGTGCAAATGACTTCTACTGAAAAGGAGGAAACAATATCACTTATTGCATGCTGTAATGCTGAAGGTTATTTTTTTCCTCCAGCATGTATATTTAAAGGGAAGAAAAAAAACCAGAATGGGAGGATTCACTTCCCAATGGATCAAAAATATTCATGAATGATAAATCTGGCCATATTAATAGTTTTATATTTGTTCAGTGGTTGAAATATCATTTCATCCCAAGAAAACAGCAAGGGAAGGTGCTGTTATTGCTTGATGGCCACACCTCACACTGCACTGATCCAGTTATGTTGGAATTGGCTGAGGAAAATGACATTATTATGATTTGTTTACCATCTCATTCCACCCACTATCTTCAGACACTTGATAGATGTTTCTTCGAACCATTGAAACATTTTTTTTACAAAGCAATGCATAACTGGATATTATCTCATCCTGGTCGCAAAGTATCAAGAACACAGTTTGCACCTTTTCTGAAAGAAGTATGGCAGAAATCTGCAACTCAGTCTAATGCCCATTCTGGATTTGAGGCATGTGGTTTATATCCATACAATCCAGAAAAAATCCCACAGGAAGCCTTTGAAATTTCTGATTCTGCTATGGCTAAATCAATCAGTACAACATATGAGAAAAATAACACCACAGAAAACCACAGACTCACAAAACAGAGATATTAATGTTTCTACAGTATCAGAAAACTGCAAGCAAAAACTGAACTTCAAGAAAAAGATTCATTTGAAGAAATTTCCCCTGTCCCTATCTTCGATTCAATATCGAAGCGTAAAAGAAAATCAGTTGGTTTTGAGCTCACAAACAAAAGATATATAAAATCATTAAGACTGCGACATCAAAAAACTCAGAAAAAAAATACAAGTAAAAAATCTGTAAAGCCTAAAAACTCTCTATTCCAATAGTTTCAAGATATGTGATGATGCTAACTGTGTAATGTGTAACTTAAATTATTATGACAAAAACGTACCCGAAGTAGATTGGATACAATGTATTATTTGTATGAAATGGTTATATGAAACTTGTACCAACTCTAGAAACACTATTGTTACTAATTACTAAAAATGTTCATTAAATCTAATGTTTGCAAGAATTGCAAACATTAGATTTAATGAACATTTTTAGCAAAGAGATGCTGAAAATATTTATTATTCAAAATATTGAAATTTTTTTTGCTTTAAATATTTTTAAATAAAGACATACTTGTTACTTAAAATACTGTTTTTGTCATTAAATATTTTCAACAAAGACATGCTGAATATATTTGTTAATTAAAGGAAAACAAAATGGAAAATTTCTAAATTTCAAAGTTTGAAATAAAGCATTACTTATATATTATTTATTCAACTTATTTTATTCTGTTTAATTTATAAGTTTCAATAAAGATATTCTGAAAAATGCTAACAAAGTGTGAAATTTTGAAATTTCAGTCTTAAATTTATTATTACTTTTGTAAAATTATAAATTTAATTAATAAATGCCAATTTTGATGACATTTAGAATTAATTGAATGAAATTATTTATTAGTTGCATTATTACAAAGATATGGTTATTAATTTCTGCTTAAATTTTTATATATTCGTCTATAAGCCGATCCATAAGTAAGCTGGACCCTCTAGAGTTTGAAAATCAGTAAAAATTTGAATTCCTTATTTAACGGACCACCAACTTTCATGAAAAAATTGCCACTTATTGAATTAATTGCTACTTATTGAATCTATGCCACTTATTGAATTAATTGCTACTTATTGAATGATTTTTTCATGTGTTAGAACACATAATTTGAATTCCTTATTTAACGGACCACCAACTTTCATGAAAAAATTGCCACTTATTGAATCTAACACACGAAAAAATTGCTACTTATTGAGTGGCAATTTTTCTAACACAACAATAAATGATTAATTTTTATAATTTAAAAAATTTTACATATCCAATACACTATTTGAATTAATAGAACCGCATAACGATAGAATATCGCATTGATATGTCACGATGAAACGCGAGAAAAAGACGGAGCTATAGTGTCGCGTCGCGTCATTGATATGTCACGATGAAACGCGAGAAAAAGACGGATGGAGAGCAACGCGCTATAGTGTCGCGTCGCGTCTGTGGTGTTCCGAGGGCCAGGGCCCGCTGGAGAATGTCACTTCTCACCCGATCGTAACTTAGCGGAGTTGACAATTTTATCGTCAATATCGGGTGAGTACGACTTTCGTCTGGCCGGTCCCGGATACCCCGATCTCCACTATCTCCCGAAAATAATAATAAACACACCGAATTCAATCTGTACAAGAACTCTAGTATTGTGCAGGTGTTCGAGGGGTTATGTGAAATTATGCGTCAGAGGTCGCAGTGCCAACTTCCCGGAAGAAGGGAAAGAACATATTTATTTGTTTTATAAAAAGGGAGAGACTAGGAATTCAGAAAAAGAGAGAAGAGTCGGACCTTGTGCTTCGAGATAATCGAACGTGCTTTTACCATCGTCGTGGCAAACCGTTACATTACGTCTAAGGACTTATAGAATCAGTACTTTGAAGAAAACGAACGCATTTGTTCAATCGTCGCAGTAGACTGATTAGCCGTCATCTACGAACTTTGTTAGTCAGCATCGTCGCTTGAGTAAAAAGTGACTGTCTTGTCGATTGGACCTTGTGCTTCGAGATAATCGAACGTGCTTTTACCATCGTCGTGGCAAACCGTTACATCACGTCTAAGGACTTATAGAATCAGTACTTTGAAGAAAACAAACGCATTTGTTCAATCGTCGCAGTAGACTGATTTAGCCGTCATCTACGAACTCTGTTAGTCAGCATCGTCGCTTGAGTAAAAAGTGACTGTCTTGTCGATCTCAACATTGAAACTTGCACCTCCGAGACCCGGAGCTATTCTTTCCCTTTCCGGCAGTCGCCCATTGTTGACACGAGACCGAGCCGAGTTCGTCTCCCGAGAAGAGCGTTACACCTCGTCGCAACAACAAAGAGAAAGGCCTGATCAACTGTGGTAAGTGGAGGAATCCTGAAACACAAGAGGTACTAGTCCTCCGACGTAAATTGTCGGTTTATTCAATGTAAAAATCTCTCTCTTCAATAAAGGAAGATGTTTGTTTTTACAGACTTCTCGGTTGGTTGGTTGATTGGTTTTAATAGCACAAGGGCCTCAGAGGCCAAGCTGCGCCAGGCACAGGGTAAAACTT
>AYEL01066877.1:0-16974 GCA_000484575.1 Olivierus martensii | reverse complement strand
AAAATATGTACTTATTTATATATATTGTAAATATGTTATTTTTTATTTCTTTTTTAAATAAAACTGTTGGTTACTTCTTTCTTTTTTCTGCTAATGACCTATCACATTATCTCTTGACAGGAATCTTTAAATCATTCCTTTACTTTCCTATCATCTATCTTCATTCTTCCCAGGCCATACCATTGAGTAGTGCCTTCTCTTTCTATTTCCAACAATCACAATATTGTGCAGTTAAGATTTCAACACTTCTTTTATAGGTTTTAGTCTAAAAAATAGCCTCTAGAAGTATGGCATATTGTTGTATTATTCAAAAGTGGCCTGCAACTTTGTTGATAATGAAATATATACTATTTGGTAAATAAATGGTCAAACACTGAGAATCATTACTGACTAACCTTCACTATGCCACCTGTCTTTCTGATGGAGCAAGATCATATGATCAATCATTGATTCATTAACATTCTTCAGTTTTACCACCATTAGTTGGCAGATATTTGTGGGTAAATTATGTTATTCAAAAATATTAATCAAACTCAGAGTTTGGAGGCTTTTGGAACACTTTATACTATCAAATTTACGATAATTTCATCATCATAAATAAAAAAATTACTGCTGTTATCATAATTTACTAATTAAAAAAACTATGATTTTCAAAATTACTGCTGTTATCATAATTTACTAATTAAAAAAACTATGATTTTCTAATAATTCATTTGTAACAAGATATATAAACTGCCTATAACACTAACAAGTAAGTCAATGACGAATAAATAGCACTAACGGCAGTAGTGACTTCAAAACGTATTTATTTCTAAAGAACGAAGTACTTTCAAAAAACTGTCAGCTCGCCTAGCCAAGTTAACTCGGCTGCAAGACTTCTCTGAATTCCTTAAAGTGCAGAATGTTAAGAATGTAGCATGCCCCTGACTCTCTGGTTTTCTCAAGTCTCATAAGACCCGTTGAGTGTTAGACCAGTTGTTGAAAAGTATCAAGCTCCAACATATCACTTGGAGACAATGTTACAGAGATGGTGTGACCAAAAATTAAGCCAATATACTTATACGTGTGCATCCTCGGACCAGTGCCTTACAACCCTACCTGATATAACACTGGCCAATGACACTAATATGACGACGTTCGATTTTGAAGCTTTTTACCCATCCATAGAAATCCCAGCCACGTGTACAATCTTCCACCGATTCCTCTTAGAAAATATTCCATCAGATGTTAACCCCTTGACATTAAGAGAATTAGTGCACTTGACTTGTTATTCTTCATTCTTCCAGTTCAATCCAAGATACTACCACAACAAATGAAGGGAGTACCTATTGGCAACCCCATGGCCGGCCCTATTGCTGAAATGGTAGTCCATAAAAAGGAAGAACTCGTGGTAGGCATGCTACAAGTGAACTGGTTACTATATACGAGGTACATAGATGACATTTTGATATTATGGAAGGGGCAACATAAAGCAGACCAATTAATACAAATGTTCTCTGATCCTGCTTATGGATTTATACTTAAGACAGAACAGGGTCCAGGTAAAAATATACATTTTCTAGATATAATGTTAACACTAACATCCAATGGGTTTTCTACAGAAGTCTATATTAAGCCCTCTGCACCTAGTCTTATAATACCTAGGTGGTCCAGCACCCAGTCAAATACAACAGGGCAGCCCTTGAGGCATATTTCAGGCATATACAGGGTGGGCAGCTAAATCCGGACAAAATAAACATTTATAATTAAACAGGGTGTGCCAGCTAAATCCGGACAAAATAAACAATTTAATTAAACACCGCTCTTCCGATCTAAAATTTTATTTAACAAAAAGAATAAAATTATGAGACAATTTAATTAAACAAAATTTTATTTAACAAAAAGAATAAAATTATCGAAAATTATCATTTGCACATAATTTGGGATATCTTTAGATTAAAATTACTCGATGTAATTCCCTTCTGTCTCAATTACTGCCTCGATTCTCGACCGGAAACGATGACATGCCCTGCACAAGGCCTGCTTGTCCAAGTTTGAAAACACTGCCTCAATAGCAGCCTGGAGAGATGCCACATTAGGATGTCTCGACCTATTAGAGACCCTTTCAACAACATTCCATACGTAATAGTCCAAATGATTCAAATCTGGACTGTTAGGAGGCAGAATTCTTTAGACCAAAACATATCCATGTTGTCTGACAACCAGTTTTGCACTAAATGACTGATGTGCGCAGGTGCGCCGTCCTGCTGAAAGATGTAGGGTCTCCCGGAAGTCACAGTTTCCATCCAAGGTTTCACTATTGTTGTAAGAACATGCAAGTAAACCTCTTTTGTTACGGTTTCCCCCTTTCCAAAGACATGCGGCGGCATGACGTCACCTTCACCGGAAACAACAGCTAGGACGTGAACACTGGCCGGAAACTTCGTCCTAGCTATTACGGAGACATCTTCAAGGTCATAGGCAAGCCAACGGTCATTTCTCCGGTTTACTTTGGCATCAACAGTAAAAATTTTCTCATCAGAAAAAAATCTGATGCGTCCTGCAGCTTCATTCTTCATTGAACACAGAAGCAAGTTGCAGCGAGCAGCTCTCTTTGTTTTAGCGGCATCAGACAGCATCTGTCGTACTTTTATGACGTAGGACTTGTACCGTAGGTCCTCTTCTGCAATTCGATGCATTGTGACCTCACTCACACCCAATGTTTTTGCCAACTGCTTGAGAGATTGTCCTGGGTCCTCTGAGATGAGTTCTTGAGTCCTTTGGACAACTTCCGATGCCTTATCCCCTGGAATGACTCTTCCTTGCCAGGGTTGGGCAGAACTTCTTCAGACTTCTCTGAAGCCATATCTAGCAGCAACATCATAAACTATCTTGGATAGTTAAAGAACTGAATTATTTCGGAAGGTGAACGTCCAGCCATAGTTAAAGAACTGAATTATTTCGGAAGGTGAACGTCCAGTGCGAAGTTAAAGAACTGAATTATTTCGGAAGGTGAACGTCCAGCGCGAAGGCCTTCGATTATAAAAGAACCAAATTATTTCGGAAGGTGAACGTCCAGTGCGAAGGCCTTCTATTATCGCTGCTCTCCGATTATATTCTGCACTCGATCTTAACTGATCACCTATCTCCGATTATATTCTGCACTTGATCTTAACTGATCAGCTATTTTGTACCTATCCTCAAACGCATCGTCTGTCTAGCTTATTAAAACTTCAGCAACATCGTAGCATTGATGTAAAATATGGCAGGAATTCAATTTGAAATTTGTCTGGATTTAGCTGGTGCACCCTGTATACTCCCATTGTAACACTTCCCAAGCGATGATAATGGAAAAACAGAGAATATATAATGTAGCCATCCAACATGGTTAACAAGATTATTTATAAAATCAAGTCTATAATAAAGTTCAAAGTCAATTTCTATGAAAGCGCAGGGTGTTTCACCCCCTTCCAATAACATTACACACCTGAATCATGACACACATACGGTTTGTGTCCCGTTTAGAACGATGAAATCTAGAGGGGTTAAAAATATAGTTGGTAAGACACAAGCAGAAATTATCTACAGGAGGAGCCCAACAGTCTTCCAATTATTACGCAATGATAAAGATAAGAGACCAGAACTTGACCTCGCTGGAGTATACTCTATACCTTTATCCAATATTACCAACAATAGACAAGAATACTACGTAGGAGTCACGGATAAAGCTGTAAAGCACCGCATCCGGGAACACACATCTGATATTGCACATAGCAGATTAACTACAGCACTGTCCGCAAAGGCATACGAAGATGACCTCTAAATAAAGTGGGATGATGTGAAACTAGTTAGAAAAGTTAATAATACTAAACATAAATATTTGGCTGAAGCACTGGAATTACATCAAATCAGCAGGCAGAACATCACTATTAACGATAAACCACAAATAGACTTATTGTCCGCATGGCGTTATGCTATAGAGAAACAAGTGTGAAACCAACGCCGCCTAACATCGGACAACGTAGTACATAGCCGAACACAAAGCCTTTTTATTTTCATTTTCATTTTTATTTTATTTTCATTAATTTTATACTTTGTTACAAATTTTAATTTATATAATAATATTTATATTTGTACCATATTTATACCTATGTAATCTAAATTCTATAGTTTATATAATAATATTTATATTTGTACCATGTTTATACCTATGTAATCTAAATTATATAACCAAATTAAGCTTTAAGCTCACACAATTCAGTGTATATGCAATTTGAATTTAAAATTTTAAGAACACACGTTCTATTTATTTTCTCTTTTTTAAAATAGTGTAAACGCTGATGATGGTCTAGCTGATAGACTGAAAGTACTTCGTTCTTTAGAAATAAATACGTTTTGAAGTCACTACTGCCATTAGTGCTATTTATTCGTCATTTCTAATAATTATTTTTAAACTCAAAAAAGTATCATAAAAAAGTTATTTAATAATTTTATGAAATAAAATATTAATAAATTATATTAATTTGTTCAAACATATAAGATATTATCTCTTATTAGCTTTATTTGTTATATAGTGACAGATGAGAAGGACTATTGTCATAGTCAAAAACCATATAGTTCTTTTATAAATTATTTTTTGATGAACCAATCTTAAATTCTTAATTTTAATATTAATATTATTCAAAGTATTCTATTTAATTGAAATAAATATATTCTTTTCTATTAAATTTGATTTTTAAATTATTTTCAAAAAGAAAAATCTCTAAAAAGACAAACAAAATAATTCAAAACTTAAATTATCTTACCTGAAATATTCTAGGAATATCTTTGGCATCTGCACGAATAACATCTCCTTGAGTTACAGATCTTACATGAAATAATTTGCTGGAAAAATAATAAATTAAATAATAACTTTAAAAAATTCTCATATAAATAATAATTTCAAAATATATGAAGTGAACTCTTTTCAATACATTAATTTCAATAGTGCAAATTTACAAATAAGTACACATAGGAACATATATTTTTGATCTCAACATAGAGAGATAATTTTCATATTGAACAATTGGTATCATTGTTTATTGCATTCTTATTTATATTCTACTATAAAACACTTTATATTATTTTCATTTTGAAAATAAGGAATGATGAAAAATTTTAATATTTATCTGATATTTTCCTGCTGAACAAATATTTTAATAAAATTGTATTACAGAGAAATTTAATGCAACATAAGTGATCTTGCTCTCCATCCAGCTTTTTTGTTCTGTCACATTGCATCACAATGTTTAAATACTGTAAGTCTGCTGTTTTGTTTAAGTGGCCCTATTTATTCCAATGGTGGTTTGGAAAAATTTTTAAAATTATAAAAGCAATTATCAATTTATTTCAATGGACTAGAACACTATATACTGTCTAAATAAACATAAAGAACACAAAATTACAAGAATCACACATAAAAAAAGTACAATTTTCATATATCAGACCATTGGTCTAGGAATCAAATCTAGGTCAATTGCATTGACCAATAGCAGAATTTATCATCATCAGCACAGTCATAGGTACGAATTGCTCATAAGTCAAGGACTACCAGTATATTAATTGAAATTTAAATAAAACTAATGTATTCTTTCTGCAATTTCTATTTTTGTGTTCTATTTATGTACGGAATTAAAGCTGGTATTCACCAAAAATACAATGCCGTATTAAAAGTTTATGTTCATTTAAGTTTGTATTTATTCCAACTTGTGATTCAAAAAGTTTTCTTTCATATATTAAAAAATTTTTAGATGACAATCTAAATTTTTTGCTCTTTCTCCTCAAAGAAGGATAAATTTAAAAAAATTTTTCAGGTCCTGAATTTGACAGTAATTAATATATATTATCATAAGCAAATTTGTATATAATATTTGAATTAATCTAATGATAATATTAATGTAATAAACCAATAATGTTTATCATCATAAAAGTTCTTCCTTAGTTTTACATATTGTTTGAAAAATTTTTGTATATTGTATTTTATAATATATATTTAAACATTTTGATTATGAAATTAATTGAATGCTCTTTGCACTAAATGTAGAGAGAATCTTGTTTTAGAATCAGATTTAAATTTTGATGAATCCTATGACTTAATAAAATCACTTGATCATGGTGGTCTTAAATGTCCCACACAATTTGTAATTTCTATTGTATTCTATATTTATATTGTAGTAAATAAACTATACTCTGATTTTGAAACTTTTATTCAAAAGCATAATCAAAAACTTGTTATTGTTGACATAACATTCAATATACTTCAAGAAAAAGAAATATTAATGGACAATGATTGCATAAATGGACATAACCAGGATTATATCTGTAAATTGTTATTAAATGTATCAAGAAATATTATGTTAAAAAATTTGTGTGGTAAAAAAAGTGATATGCTGAACATTCAGAAATCAGAAAAGAGAACACAATGTAAGAAAGGAAAGCTTCAAACCTTAAAATAAATTTGTTAAATTTTAGTATTTAAGAATGTAAACAAATTGTTTATTATTTACATAATTTAAATATTCAATATAAAATCGGAAAAAATTTACAAAAATATCTCAAATTTATTATTTTTATTTTTGTTAGATTCGAAATTGTATTCATACAGTATAAATATTACTTTAATATATAAAGACAGAAAGATTAAATGATTGTGTATAAAGCTGTTTTAGTAGAAATTTTTTTAAACAAAAGCGTCTTGAATTGTTTTTTATAAAATAAAATGCTTACATGCAATCAGTTCAAATTTGTAAGGCATAAAGAAATGTAAAATTTGCGAGAATATGATTACAATTTCAATTTTAATTAGTCGCATAAAAAATGTTTTATTCTAAAAATACATTATTTGGGATTCCAAATAACCAGTTTTAGAAACATGAGGGTAAGACAATCTATATGAATCTACCAAAACAAATACTCTCGATGAAAATGAAAATAACCCAATGAAGACGTATGACCGCGATACGTGACGTCACAAATTCGTTCATTGGCTTTCTGTAGAGTTGGTGTTGTCCGGGCCCGGACCCCATGATAAATATTTTCAAGGGGTGGGTCCCGGGTCCTCCAGAGTGGAAAGCCAAAGCGTTTCTCGCGGCCAATCCGGCCGACAATATCGGACAGTTCACATTGCGCGGTCAAAGATATCGAACTGGTGCAGCCAAGAGCTCACGGAACACATCCTAAGGTCTCAAAGGATATGCAGGGAGGATACAGTATCCGGAGGGGCTCAAAACAACTGTAATACGCAGTTGTTTAGTAAATGAGGCGCGGAAAATGATAGGGTCGTGAAAACGTCCAGCCAGCCCACGAGTTCAGTGGGCAGGGCAAATGTAAAATGGCCGCACGTCGATGGTCGATGTCCGCCACTGAACATTGTCGTAGGCTGCCTTGTCTTCAACATTTCGGTGGTCGACAATCATAATCCCCTTTTTCGTACTTTAGCGGAGCATTTTTTTCATACCGCCAGCTTAAAGGAATAAACCTAGCGGCATGAAAAAGATCTAATAGAACGATATTGCATCGGGCCTAGCATTAAAGTACGGTTATATGTATATGCCGAGCGATACGCAGTACCGGCGTACGAGCACCTAATCCGGGTCAGTCCAACGCCATTAAATTAAACAATAATAAGAAAAGCAATAATAAAAGAAGAAATAATAAATGTCTCTTATGTATTTTATTAATTTTACGTAACGATTTTCGAGGTTTTCGTCCCGATGCTTCCGATAGGAAGACGAGAGTGTGGGGCTCGGCCGAAGACCAACCGATCGGTTTAACAACCGTCAGATTACAGTCGACTGGCCGGAAATTTAGTACGATGGAAGTAGCCGATAGCCGAAGTACGACAGTACGGTGGGGAAAAGGCTTACATTACTAGTAGTTCTGTCGAGATTAGGGAAAAAGCAGTACGGCATATTAAAGCGACTGGTAGCATTGGAACAGTGGGCGGTCGTATGCAGCAGATGCCATGTCTCAGCCAAAATAAGCATAAAAAGAACGGTAATGACGAGAATAATACGAGTCGTTTATAACGATGTAAAATGTTGTCTGTTTCTGCGGTAAATTCTGGTGATGTGGAATCCAAGCTTAAGACGGAAGCAAAAACAGACGACAAACGGACAATGGGATGTGCACAACGCGCAGGCGCAGAAGAAAAGCAAATGGGCCTATATAAGAACTTATAAGAGTACGGCTAGGCTGGTAAGCGACATTACGAGTCTTTTGTAACTGGCAAAAAAGTCCGGGTATGGCCAGGCTGGTAAGCGACAGAGTGAGTCTTTTGTAGCTGGCAAAAAAGTCAATTTCAAACATACAGGTTTTCGTTGAACTGGCCAGACTGACGTAAAGCGATTGTGTCCAATCGCTAAGCGCTTGAACGACTCGCTCAGAATTCAAACGAGTTTGATTTTGTGCAACAAACAGAGGTGATAAGTCTGTTCTTGTGGAACTTAAGTAATGAATTCCAGCAGCATTAATAGAGAACTTTTGATTTCAGAAGTTCAAAGCAGACCTGTATTATGGCAAGACACACACAAAAATTTTAAAAATAGAAATATTACCGATAAATTGTGGAGGGAAGTGGGAAATGCTTGTGGTATATTTGGTAAATACAGTAACTTGTAAATTTATAAAATTCTTATGCTTAAATAAATTAATGAATATTTGTGTAGAAGGATTGATGAAAATCATCATCCGAAAGAAGAAAGAGTCATAATTTTCTTGATAATACCATTATGGCGACTGAAGTCGACCAAGCCGCGTATAAGTATGACCAGGATGTCGCCAGCTACTAACTCTGTCGTTAGTCGAATGTTGCTTGTCGCTACGCGCTTACCAGCCTGGCCGTATCCTAAGACTTGAAATTTACTACACTTTAAAAATAGAAATATTACCGATAAATTGTGGAGGGAAGTGGGAAATGCTTGTGGTATATCTGGTAAATACCTGTACAGTAACTTGTAAATTTATAAAAGTCTTATGTTTAAATAAATTAATGGATATTTGTGTAGAAGGATTGATGAAAATCATCATCCGAAAGAAGAAAGAGTCGTAATTTTCTTGATAATACCATTATGGCGACTGAAGTTGAGCAAGCTGTGTAACAGTATGACCAGAATGTCGCCAGCTACTAATCTCTCTGTTGCTAGTTGTATGTTGCGTGCTGTTACGTGCTTACCAGCCTGGCCGTACCCTAAGACTTGGAATCTACTATACCAAGGCAGTCCAACCGTGGCCCAACATAAAATCGTAAAATTCTTTAAAATATTGAGATTTTTATGTACTTAATGAAGTTTTATTACTTAGGTACCTATCTATATTGTCTATTACTATTTTCTAAATATTTCTTATTTCAATGATTAAAATTTCTTGACCCGTTCAATGATTTTAAAAAAAAATTTCTGAATGAAAGTAAGTCATAGACTATTATACTATGACAGTTTTGCTTATTTGTCATGGTGATATCATATATTGTACATTATTTATTAACTTTTTTGCTTAACAACTATCTTTTTTAGTTTTATGCCCCTTTCAATCAGTGAGATTACTAAGGAGTGGGAACAGTACCAATCATGGGCTGCAACTACGCCAGTGGAGGGAGACGGATGGTGAAGGTAGGGGATCACCAGTCAGGTCCAGGAATGCCGAAAATCTTTTCAGGAGATGCCAGACATGGGTCCTCCTGCATGGGTCACCACCACGTTACTATGTAGCCATCCGACCGCCTAATAACTATCGTAGGAATTAGTATATTTTAAGTGCGGCCCTAGACAATTTTTTTCTTCAAATGTGGCCCAAGGAAGCCAAAAGGTTGGACAACCCTGCACTACACCTAAAACCATGCTTGAAACTGAAAACTGAAAGTGATGCAGCTTTAACTCTTTATGCCATATGATGGCCAGAAACACCTAAAAATGCAGTATAAATAAATTTAACGTATAAGACTCAGGTCTAACTACGTAACCAATCAGAGTTTAATATTCGATAGATAACACGGCGGTGCACAGACCAAGAAAAATTTTCGGTTCAAAACTTTTAGGTTCTGCACACTTAATGTTAATTAATAAACAGTTCTTATTTTATTAAATTCTATCCTGTTTTAAATAAAATATATTACACGAATCTTAAGAAAACTAATGATTTATAATTTTGATGTTTACTTCTTAATTTATTTGTTGTTGGTGTCGCAGTTTAGACAAAACGATGGAAGAATGTTGTAAACAATAATAGTAAATGGAGGAGAAACTGATTTAGAAATACATTTATAAGTCCGAAAATACAACTTTCTTTGTAATTTTTTACTTGTTTATTATAAACATATGTCATTAAAAAGTTTATGGGCAGCAACAGGCAAATTATCAAATTACAGGAAAACATAGGTAAACCAAAAACAGAATGGATGCGACAGCACGGCGCACAGAAATGTGACGCATGCGACGGTGCGGAGGATCGCGAGGGCCATATAGGGCCTCTATTTCGTCTGGAATAAAATGAATTAATCTACCATGATGTTTCTGTAATGTGCTATTAAAATATATCTAGCATAAGGCAAGCGAACAATTCCCGAGAAAAGTTTCCCATCGAGAAATTTAGCGATTTTCTAAGACGGAGTGAAGTAACTGTAAAAAGCTGACAAAGGAAATGTCAACTGTATATCGTACCAGAAGTCGAAAAGAACACATATGCCAAATTTCAATCCCGAAGGAAATGTCGACTGTATATCGTACCAGAAGTCGAAAAGAACACACATGCCAAATTTCAATCCTCTAAGATCAATATTAAAGGCATAAGAAGAAAAAATAAAAAAGTGCATTTGGCACTCGCTGCACCTGAATCATATTATAACTGGCACTGCTGCGCCAGTTATAATAATGTATGTAATATATACATATATATATATTAATCTCTTTTTAATCAATTAATTTTTATAATCTAGCATATCTTTAATGCATTTATTATCAGTAATGAAAAACTCAGAAAAATGATCCAAATATACAAGAATTATTTAGTTTGCATTACTGCTCTACAAGCTTTATAACATAGTCAGCAAGCTCTTTATAGATATAGTATGAGTAATCAAAATGAAAAATTTTAAAATATACTATTATAAGTTTTAAATATATATATATAAATCCATATGTATATTGATAAGTACAGGTATCCCTCCTATAACACGGCTTCCTACAATACGGTTTTAATTTTAACATATTTAAAAAATTAATTTATTTCCTACAAAACAAAATATTTTCATTAATTCTTGTAAATCAATTCTACAGACACACAATACACATAAAATGCAATCATTGGATATACTTTGCTAAAATTAATTATAAATCAATTTCGCTAGTTTGCTGTGAGAGGGACGATATACAGAATATTTTCGATTTTGATTTGAAAATTGAGTTAAGTGAATTAATTTTGAAACTGTGTTAATTGGCAACAATTGACTATTTTGTGTATCCAAAGTTCAGTTCTTGGATAAAAAAATAAGTTTTTATTCTTCAATAGAGGAATGTGTAAGAGAAGAAAAATATTTTATTTATAAATTTTTTGGGTATATGTATAAGGAACGACTGTTTTCTAGTGGGTTATAGCAGGTTACATTACAGATTTTGTAAAGAGAGCAGAAGATATAAGCTTTAAATGCATAAAAAAAGTTTAGAAAGTGAAGTTGATATTGTTAAAGAAAAAACGTTCTCGTTTTAACTGAACAGCAGGTAGGAAGATATAATTATTAAATGAATGTTACATAGGCTGTATACTTTTTCTTTCTTTTTGTTTTTTGTTTAAGTATATTGTTTTTTTAGGGTCTTACATATACATTTTTTCTTTCTGTATGTTTTGTGTTATTAATATTCTTAATAAAAATTAAGTTTCTTTTGTGAAATTAAAAAAAATTTGTTGTTTTCAATTGGTTTTGGAATTTAACTTTTCTTTTTGTATTGGCTCTGGGTCTCATATAACACAGTTTCACAGGACACACTATTTTTCAGAAATCTATCTATTGTGTTATAGAAGGGATACCTGTATGTAGATTTAAAAAAAAAAATTATTCCAATTTTTATTCAATTTTTTAACTATAAGGTTTATTTACTGATAACTATAAATAACTGAGTTCTGCTGCTTCTAATAACACAAGAAATCACAACAAGCACTTGAAGCAGGATAAATACACTAATTTATTATTAGATATATAATATGCACTACATATACTAATAATATAATGTGTTTGTGAAGAGGGCCATAATAGGCCAAAAGCATTTTCGGAAAACAATTATATTATTAGTATATGTAGTGCATATTATATATCTAATAATAAATACACTAATTTATTAGTGATATATAATAATTTTAAGAAAAATTGTTTTAATTGATTTTAATTTTAAGAATATACAATGGAATGATGGGGTTCCAATTTATGATTTTTTATTTGACTTTCAACGGAATTTCTTTGATAACATTTATTTATTTTTTGGAATGCAGCAAATTGTTAATTTTCCTACACGGTTATCGAGTTATTTAGATTTAATATTTACTAATATTTTGAGATGCTATGTATATGAAACTTCTGGGTTTGATTCAGATCATCTGGCTATTGTATGTGTTACAGAACTGGAAGTGATAAGACATAATAGAAAGATTCTATATAATCGACGAAATTGGAATAAAGCAAATTGGTCTGCAATTATGACTGAAGTATATAATTGGCCATGGTACGAACTATATAATAGTAATATTAACATCCACAATGTATATGAGAATTTATATAGAAGAATACAAGATGTAATAAACAAATTTGTTCCTTATGATAGGAAAAAAATTAATCATCCAATTTGGATTTCCGCTAATACCAGACTACTGAGGACAAAATATCATAATTATTGTAAAAAGTGGCAGAAGTACGGTTTCTTTTCAGATAAATACCAGGCGAAGGTGTGTAAAACTCAACTAATTAAGGCATTAAAATATGATAAAAGCAGGTTTATTAAAAAGAATATTGTATATAATAAACGAGATAGCAGAAAATTGTGGTTGGCATTAAGACGAATCACATATTCAAAGGTAAAGAATAGAATTTCAATATCAGATGCATTATTTGAAGAAATTAAAAATAATCTCCATAATAAGCTAGTATCTAAGAATACAATTGACTTCGAAGTAGAAAAAATAAGCCAAGTCAAATTTCGGATTATGGATAAAGATTTAGTAAATGCATTAAAGGTAAAGAATCGTTTTTCAATGGGTCCGAATGGAATCCCATTTATGTTTTATCAAAAAATTATTCCTTATGTTATAAAACATTTTGTATACTTACTACAATTAACGTTGGAAACAGGTATTATTCCAAAGGAGTGGTCAGATATCAGAATAATTCCATGCTTGAAGAAAGGGAAGAATCCTAATGATCCCAAATCATATAGACCAATCTCAAATACGAATTGTTTATTAAGGATTTTTGAACGAATAATTTTGCGTCATTTACAATTTCAAGTAAAGAATGATATTCATCCAAATCAGCATTATGCAGTTCAACATAAATCAACAGTTAGTAATTTGATCGAATTTACTAATATCATTTATAATAACTATGAAAAGGGATATGAGACTTATACACTATTCCTGGATGTGCAATCAGCTTTTGATTCAGTTGATATTTCGTTACTATATCAGAGGCTAAGAAAGGAATTTAATATAGATCTATTATTAGTTAATTGGATTATCAAGTATCTACAAGACAGAAGTTATCATCTATATTATGATGGAATGCAATCAGGATCAATTAAGAGCACAGTTGGGATAACGCAGGGATCAGCTCTTAGTGCTATGCTGTTTATACTGTATATTAATCCTATGTTTCGCCTTAATATAACATCATCTATACTGGGATATGCTG
The DNA here is from genome assembly GCA_000484575.1 of Olivierus martensii. NCBI lineage: Eukaryota > Metazoa > Arthropoda > Arachnida > Scorpiones > Buthidae > Olivierus > Olivierus martensii. The sequence continues at coordinate 3,068 of AYEL01066877.1, read as the reverse complement.
ACGATATTAAACTCATTAATACAAATAGTGATGATCTGATTGAAGATTGTAATTTGATTGTTGAATGGATGAAACACATCAATTTCGAATTTAATACAGACAAAATAGGATATATGATTTTTAGTTTACATGAGTGTATACGTAGCCCAATAATTCTCCAAAAGCTTGGCGTCACTGTATGGCCAATGGACTATCATGAGGACTTGGGAATATTATTTGATTGTCGATTGTCTTATATGAAGCACGTTGAAAATTTATCTAATAAATTAAAAAGAAGAATTGGTTTTACACGTTGCTACTTATATTGTATAGATAGTTCAAAGATTTTAAAAATGTGGTTTTATGCGACCTTTCTTTCTACAATTTATTATGGATTAAGTATATATGCTAGTGCTTCTGAATTCATACTGAGAAAGATTGAAAACAGTATATGACTGCTATTAAAATGGTTGAGGAATGGTCTTGGAGAGATAATAGCAGTCACAATGAAGTCATATCTAATTTACCGACATTTCAACAGTGTGTCAAAAATCAGGATTTGAAATTTCTATTTAAATATATAAATGGTGATTTAGAGGCAAGAAAAATTTATTATCGTGTTCCTTCTGTTAAACTTCGTAATTTTTCGTTAATATATGTTAAAAAATGTCGTACAACAAAGGCTAAAAATTCATTTTTTATAAGAGCTGCTGAATCATATAACAGTATGATGAAATAATTGTTTAAGAAAATATTTGCAGGGGGCATCCATGGGGGAAAGTAAACCTAGGATGAAGGTAAATAAATAAATAAATAAATTATCCTATTTCAAGTGCTTGTTGTGATTTCTTATTTACAGATGATAACTTTTTGAATTATAAAAACAAAATTAACTATTTATTATTATAATTTATGTAAGAATGTTTTTTTGTAAATTCTTTTTAATGTAAATCAATATACAGTAAAACCTCTCTATGTTGGACACATTTTTGGTTCCTTCAAAAGTGTTCAACTTAGAGAGGTGTCCAACATAGAGAGATTCATAAAATCAAAATTTTTTTGAAACTTGTCTAAGTTGGACACATTTGGTTCCTTCAAAATGTGTTCAAGTTGAGGTGTCCAACATAAAGAGATTCATAAAATCAAAATTTTTTCTAAACCTACTAAACACTAAATTTTCATGAAAAGGCAAATCTTTATTCAAATCAATTAATTGGAAATCTATTATTATTTAAAAAAAAACTTAAAAATGTTAAATATACACTGCAGTCTGTCAGTGCTTTCAACATAGAACTATTTATTTTGAAAAGAAGTCTGTATGAAGCCTTTTTTATATTTAATTTACACTTCTTCCACATATTTTCAATTTTATTTTTTTTCATACCAAATAGAGTTTCAACAATCTGATTCATTATTAGAAAATGCTTACTGTTCAAATTCCTCTACATATTTCAAAACTGTTTCATGATCATTCGGCTGCTCTTCCAACAAATTCTCTATATGAATTGAGCTGGATATAATCTTTTCAATTAAATCATTAGCTGTAAAATTTTTATATTCATGACAGACAAGATTGTTATCAAAATTTGTAAAATCTTCATTTAAAATTTTATGATGATAGTTCTCAGGAAGAGAACTTAAGGCCCCTATACACGCTCCGACCAGACCTACTGTCGGGTGAAGGGTTGGATAGTGTATAGGCTTGTCGGCAGACAAATACAGTCGGAGACGACAGTCAGACGGTCGGATGAGAAAACCTCTCAACCAGCCGACTTCCCACCACTTCAACGGTCGAGTCATGGAATGTGTAGCATTGCCTGCCAACAGACAACCAGACGCCTAGAGTGTTCAAGCACGTGGCAGCTTTCATAGAGAGTTATAGAATTGCTTAATTAATTTTGACATGTCTTCTGCGCTGGAAGAGAAGAAAGCGAGTAACTTTGCGTGGGTAAATGCTTTCCTATCTAGGTACCACTTCTTTGCCCACACTTTCTTCTTCTTCCGTCGTTTCCCCTTCTAATCAAAACAGCGCTGAGTGCAAGTCCAACTTTTTGATAATTAGAAAGATACAGAGGCATCGTGTACAACATTCAGATGTTATCCTTCGCTAGTTCAGAATAACCACTGGCATCCTTGTGGGAATGAGGATGTTGGATCCATATGTTGGCTGGTCTGGTCTGGACGTGTGTAGAGTACATCGACAATGACAGTCGGGCGGAAAGCTGATCAGTTTGGTCATGTCGGTTGGTCTGGTCGGAGCATGTTTAGGGGCCTTTTGTTCTTCTCCTAGGTCAAAGTTCAATAACTTTGACCTAGGAGAAGAACAAAAGGCCCCTAAACACTCTTGCATTCCTTCCTCAGTGAAATCTATAAGGAACCCAGCCTTTTGAAAACATTTCTGAATAATTAATTGTGAAACTTCTTGTCATGCAACGTAAATCCATCTCAGGCATTAGAATAGTAAATGATCAACAACTTGCTTCTTTTGGTCTAATGTCAGTTTATTTGATTTTCTTTTACTGCTTTTTAAGATCTCTAACGAAAGCTTAATCACAGCAATAGAAGAACAGAACAAAATTCTCAATGAAACTCAACTAATTAAGGCATTAAAATATGATAAAAGCAGGTTTATTAAAAAGAATATTGAATATAATAAACAAGATAACAGAAAATTGTGGTTGGCACTAACCAGGGGAGTGCCAACTATTAAGGCATTAAAATATGATAAAAGCAGGTTTATTAAAAAGAATATTGTATATAATAAACAAGATAGCAGAAAATTGTGGTTGGCACTAACCAGGGGAGTGCCAACCATGGCCCCCCTCTGATTTTGCCGATTTTTTCATATTTTGTAGTTCAACCCTCCCACAAAACCATGGTGAAGTAATACGACGCACCTCTCAAGCATTGCCGAAAAAAATGGGTTTAAAGTTTCTATATTCTTTATATACCGAGTCATATCACCCCAGCATCGGCTGCTGTGATAGCGCAATATGTTTGGCGTTCGGCGTGTGATTGACATCACCAACGATTGAAAGGGTAAATGTGGAAATGTTTAGAGTATGGCAAATAAAATAATTATAAAAAAA
>AYEL01066876.1:0-22007 GCA_000484575.1 Olivierus martensii | reverse complement strand
TTTATAATTAGTATTATTGATAGTCGTTCTAATTTGCGACTTTGCAGTTTTAAAACTGAGGCTTTGGCTCCAGCTCCATCACTATAAAAGATTTTTTGGTATGACCAATACCATGAAACATCACATCATTATTTACCTTTTAAATTGATATATTGGTATCTGTATTTATAAGTAAAATTTTACTTTTTAAATTGATATATTGCTGTCTGTATTATTATTAATTTATTTTATATGATATTTAAAGTTTTCAATAAAATATATTTATATTTTTTGGCAAATGGCATTAATATATTGGTAACTAAAAATCAAAGATCATGTAATTTATCAGGCATTAATATATCGGTAACTAAAAATCAAAGATCACATAATTTATTGATTTCAAATTTTTATCGAATTTTAAGTGCTAAAGTCAGGATGATTTCAAATTTTTATTGAATTTTAAGTGCTAAAGTCGGGGTAGGCTTAGGTTGCGCATTTTTACAAAATTTTTATCAAATTTTAAGTGCTAAAGTCAGGGTAGGCTTATACACATTTTTACCGATTTTCAAATTCTAAAGTTGGGGGGCCGACTTATATTTGAATATATATGGTAGATGATTGGGAGCTGGAGCCAGCAGAAATTTTAATGGCTCTAGCTCCAGCTCTGGCTTCAGTGAATATGATCAGATTAGCTCTGGCTCCAGCTCCGGCTCCTCCAAAACTTGCTGGCTCCATGGCTCTAGGCTCAGATTCCAGCTCCAGCTCCCCAGCCCTGCCTATAACATTATATAAAATCTTTTTTGTAAATGTTTTGATGGTGAAAAGGATTTACGAAAGAAGCAAATCCTTTTCACCATCAAAACATTTCTCAATAAACACAAATCTGAATTGACAAAATTCATTTCCTAAGACATTTTTGGTCATATCCCAAATTTGTCAATAGTTTATCAATATGATTGCAAATGAGTCTGCAGTTATGATCAAAAATGTAAAAAAAATAAAATAAATAAATTGCTATATATAATACTTTAGTGTCGAACCGTAATTATTCCTGAGATAGACACCATTAGAATATATCCTTCTCAAATTTTTCAAGTATAAATGAAATCTTATTTGAAATTTCTCATATATTATTGAATAAGCATGCATTTAACAACAAATTTTTCTAATTATAAATAATCTTTAAAAAATAATGGTTATAATTTGCTTGTCATTTGCATGTATCTTGCAAAAAAAGATTGCAAAATCAGTTTGAGAAATTTTATTTAGATAATAGTAATTATTTAGTGTCGAACCGTAATTATTCCTGAGATAGACACCATTAGAATATATCCTTCTCAAATTTTTCAAGTATAAATGAAATCTTATTTGAAATTTCTCATATATTATTGAATAAGCATGCATTTAACAACAAATTTTTCTAATTATAAATAATCTTTAAAAAATAATGGTTATAATTTGCTTGTCATTTGCATGTATCTTGCAAAAAAAGATTGCAAAATCAGTTTGAGAAATTTTATTTAGATAATAGTAATTATTATTATTATCTAAATAAAAATATATAACAATAATAGTAATAATAATATCATCATCATCAATAATGAAATAATTATATGGAAAGCAAAGATTTACTTATTTTTAATTGATGGAAAAGAAGTTGGCTTTTTTTAATATTTCTGATGTTTTAGGTACTTTTTAAGAAAATATAGAATGTTAATCTTTTTTTTTTTTTTAAAGAAGAAACAACAGTTAAATATGTTTAAAAAAATTGTAGTACTTTTGTATGTGCTTTTATTATAATGAATAGCTAATTTTAAAAATTAATAATTAAACAACACTTTAAACAAAACAATTCAAATAATTTATTTCAAAATTTCTTGAAAAATTTGAATTTGGCTTGAATAATCCTTATTTTTATAAATATATATGAAAGTATGTTATATTTACTTGATTGTAAGCTGAGACTATTGTCAACAGATGATCCCTAATTTTTATATACTGAAAGACAAAAAAAATTATGATTTTCAACATTTAAAATATTACTAATTAAATATTTAATTGTATATTAAGTTAACTCCCTTGCGATTATGTATTCTAAGTCATTATCTTAGCAAAAATACCTATCAAATCAGCATAACTTAACTAGTAAATAATGTTAATTTCACTAAATAATAATGACTGACCTCTCATTTTGAATTAAATTACTACTAAAGTAATATTTTACTCATTTGAGGACAGACAATAACTGTTCCCTATTTGCGTTATTAAAAATATTTCTAGTATTGCAGTTCAAGGAAATTGTAAACTACTCGTACACATATAGATAAATAACTACTAATTTACTTAAGCACCAATAGCAGTAAAGAATAACATTTTTTAATAAATTTTATTACTAATGTTTTCATATTACAAAAGAGCAATCATGTACTGTTCTAGAAAAATTGATAGAAAAAGAATTGAAAGAAATTTTAGGACACAGTCTAGCACATGGATATAGCTAGACTTTAACCTTTTTTGCACTCCATACATACGAAGGTTGAAAGAGACCTTATTCAAATAAATACCAACTAAAGTATTGAAACTTATAGCACCAATGAAGAACCAGATCAAGCACATGACTCTACAAGTACCATAAAGTCCTCTATAATCTTCATCAGAATAAAGCTGTTAAAGAAGTGCTTAAAAAAACAAGACAAGAAAATAGCAATAGCAAGAGGGCTCACAATATTTGGAAATAAAAAAGAATGATGGGAAGATAAATATGACAGGAATATATCAGACCCCAATCCATGAATAGCAGCAAAATAAAGAACATTACTATGTGAAGAGGTTAACTCTGACCTATCCTGTATATTATGCTTTTTTTATTATTTATCGTTATTCTCAATATTATCTAGCATATTATATTTTAGTTTGAGTTGACTTACTTCCACATTCTCCATCTTGGTATTTAGCCATCATGTGTTATGGACGGACATCTGTCTTCCAGACGAGCTTTCCTGGCTAATGACGTCATTTAAATCTAAATAAGTTTTACCACTGACTTGTGAGCCGATATGAGGATATAAGAATGATCTCTTATCGATGTTTTGTTTGGAATATAATTAAATTGTAAAAAGGATGACATGAATTGATTACTTTGTAAGCTAATAAATTTGATATTTTTACACGAACTTATGCAAATGAGCCAAGCTCAGGACTGTACGTCACTCCGTATAAAAGCCTACATATCCAACGACACAGTGAGGTGTTGGTTCAAAAGTGAAATTGGTTGTATGACATTTAAATTCTTGTAAAGGTCTACAAATTGCTTGAAGTTTGTATCGGTGGTGGAGGTACTAGAATTTAAGTACAGTGGGTGATCGGTTAATGAAGAGTTCAGATAATGAACACTTTTCTGAAAGATTTTTATGTTCGGTTAATGAACACCTCACAGAACAAACTGTGGGACCCGTGGACTGAGAGAATGACAGGACAGCCCAATGGCTGCATGGTAAAGCTGTGGCTTAACATTCTGGAGGATCCGGAGTCCAGCTCCTCCAATTTTTCAGGAGGGATTTGGACCCAGCTCGTTGAAACCCATCTTTCAATCTTCCGGTTGATCCCATCATGGGTGTTGGTCAGCTTGTGATGATGGCAGCTCTATAAGTGGTCGCCACAGTTAAAATATTCCATGAGGATATTTCAGCTTAACTAACCTAATGGAATGACAGGCTTAGGCTTTGCGTGGACTTCTGGGTAAGGATGGAAGAACAGTAGTTTTTCCCGATTTAAAATGGACTCGAAGACAACATAAAACAAATCAAATATTTATTAAAGAAGGTATGAGAAAGATTTTACAATTTTTTGGACTTAGAATGGCACCCATACCAGGTTGATGTCAATAGGCTTGGGGATCTCTATCACGACAATTCTATTAATCACTTCCAAAATATCCTGAAGGAGAGAGAAAAGCAATCGATATTATACAGATTCTTTATTGGAAAATAAACATAGATTAAAATGCAAGAATATGTATGTATATATTAATATTACATATAAATAAATGTAGTAAGAAATTATATTATTTTTTTTTTTTTTTTTTTTTGTCTCTGGAATGAATTAATCAAATTCCCATAAAAACCTATGGTAAATCGATGATCGGTTAACGAACATTGTCTTGAAACGGATTATGTTCATTAACTGATTACCCACTGTAGTATTTAAGGTTTATTTCTCGTGAATAGTTGGATTTTTTGATATTAGAATTGGATTAAATAAGTTTTGTTGATTAATTGATTGTTGCATTATTATCTGAATTGGATTAAATAAGTTTTGTGGTTTTTTCATTTTGCTTTATTTCATTTAAATAAAGCTTTAATTAACACTTTTGTAAGTGTTTTGGAGTCTAAAAAATTTATATTTTTTGTTATTTAACTTGATTTGAGAGTTTATTCAATAAGCATAAGTTTCTAATATCGTTTTGTCGTTCTAGTTCTAACACTTAATCAGTACTTCTAGTTGTAATAACTTATTAGCATAAGTTTCTAATATCGTTTTGTCGTTCTAGTTCTAACACTTAATCAGTACTTCTAGTTGTAAGGTTCCGATTTCCGGTTTTGTTTTTGTCAGTTAGACATTGTCTTGGTAGATCGTTTTGAATTTGATTATATTTAGTTTAGAAAATAGTAAGATCTGAGCTCAGGCTGAACTCTGGATTTGCAGAGTCATTAGAACTATTAGGTTAATTTAATTATTACTGGTGTTCGTTAGAATTTGTGACTTTGCAACTATATTGGAGTTACAAAGAGGAATCTAAACAAAAGGTTGAAAAAGCACAAAAGGGATATGAGAGAAGCCAAACTAAATACTCACTACTGAATTTTACAGTAACAACATAAAAATAGATTGGGAAAATACAAAAATTGTAAAACCAATAGCAAACTTAAAAGACAAATTCCTACAAGAAACAATTGAAATATTAGAGATAGAGCCACAAGGCAATATTTTAAATGCTAGAACTGCTGAAAAACTATCACCAGCATGGATCTATGCACTAAAAAGAAAATGACACAAATAACTGCATGAGTGTGAATAGTAAGTGTAAAATATTCTGTACTTAAAATGTATACTTTTATAATTATTTATTTTAATTATATTTTTTAATCAATATAATCTTTGTATAATTGTAGTGTCGTATCCATAGCTACAAATTCAATATAATTATTTATAGTTTTTTTAAAATGTTCTATTCAATTTCGTTATGTACCTGATGAGGGTAAAAGCCGAGAACGTTAGTAATAAAATTATTAAAAAGTGTTATTCTATATTGCTATATAGATCTTAGTCTGTTACTAATAATAATATAGTATACATTTAATTTAATATTGTTGCCAATATTTTTTCTTTTAATAAACAAAAGTTGAATAACTTAGTTGTCATGAAATTTTCTGGTTCTGTGTCATTTTTATAAATGCTTATTAATTTATTATAGATATATCTGAATTCAATAATAATATCAAGATTTGTAAATATACTAAAAATATCTAAAATATTGGAGTTGACACTCTCACAACAATCATTCTGTCACAGATAACATTGAATGTGCTGATTTCCCCCCTTCTAAAATTACTTCATTTTCTGTCACTGTGTGTGTCATACTTTTTTTTTAGTTCAACTATTTTCATTTTTTAAAAACTTTTTGTTAAACTTAACTTTTGGGGCCTCTATATCTGCAGGGTCCCAAGCTGACACTTCAAGTGCTTGTACATAGGTATGACTCTGAATCTGTATTAAAGCTCATCTATTTATTTGTCAGTAATAATGAAGAATAAAAATTCTTTAGCAATAATATGAAAAATAATTTATTATAATTTGCTTGATTTTGAAGGCTATATTTTTATTTATTTAGATAAATCATTGTTGAATCATAAACTATTGATTTTATTGACCTTTGCTTAATTTTATTGTTGTCAAATTTCCTTGTCAACAACAGAACTCCAGGTTTTAAAATTGTGAGAAATTGATTGTTGATTTGAATTCTTAACAAGCTCATTCCAGAAATAAATTAGCTCTTGAAGGCAGAAACTGTCTGTACCAACTTGAATAATTTGACAGGAAAAGTATAGTAATCCATATTGCATTTAACCTATTAGAACCACATTACAAGGTTGCAGAATTTCTGCTATAGAACAGTTATTATATATGACTTTTTTCCAGAAGTTAGAATATAAGGAAATTCCTACTTTTAATTGTTGATTTAATTATTATTTTTTAATACTTTGCCCTATAATTGTACTGATATCATATTTTTATTCTAGATTTACAATTTTTTGAACAAGAAAACTTTGTATAATATCTCTCATTCAAAAAATTTTTCTTGTTCAACATTCATTACCTGATACATCAGTTCTATATTAAGATACCTATCCTAGTTGATAGACAGTTTTGGATATAGACAAATAAAATATCATAAAGTTTGCTTACAATTGAGTAAATATAGTATATATATTTTTATTATGAAAGTCACAATGAAAAATATATAATAATAATTTTGAAAATCATATTTGACAAAGAGAATTATATGATTTTTCAAACTTATTTTTAGGGAGATGGCTAAGACTGATTATACATATGCAAAGAGGTCAGTAATACATAATTTAATTGATTTATAATTTTTTTATAATTAAAATCTATTTGAAATAAATACTAAATTTTAACTAATATTTTAATAGTTTTTAAAATATTTAATTTGAATATTGTATTTCTTAATCAAATTTAATCTTACTAATGATAATTGCATTTAGAAAATAAAATTCCACTGTGAATAATGAAATTGTTTCTGCATTATTTAAACAAATGAATGTTTTTTAAATTTAACTTTAATAACTATAATGATATGTTATCCATAAGATAATTATCTACAGTCCAATATATATGATCTGTGTATATATTGGACTGTAGATAATTATCTTGAAGATTTTGAATCTGCAAAAAAAATAGATACTAATTTTACTAAATATTATTTTAAATGTAGATAGCTAATTCCCATCATGGATAATAATAATACAGCCTGACATGATAATATGCAATACGGAGAAAAATTAGCTTTTGAAACTGATTCTGATGCATTTCCGAATAGATGATTTAAAATGTTTTGAAAACTCTAGGAACAGTATATTTACAAAAGTAAATTTAAAGGAAAAATATGTTTTATTATTCCAGTAAATAAGTGATACAAACAATAATTATGGAGATCATACATACATACATACATACATACATACATACATACATACATACAAATGTACTAATCGCATTTTTCCATGTTTATGGAATTCTATTCTGATGCTGAAATTTACATAGGATATTATGGTAATTAGTATTTCAAAATCTGTTATGGAATTGCTAGAACTTGCAATGGGTTCTGCCAAAGGATTGAAGAATGGGTTCCAACAAACTGATTCCAAATCATCATTGAAAAATATCTCAGAACAGAACTTGGTCTCCCTAGGTAGAAGATTAGCATAAACCATTCATCGGATTCATATCTTTTTACTGTTTTCTCATGGTTATTTTTCCATTTAAACTTTTATTGATTTCAACCATTTTATCACATTACACTCATGAACAATCAGTTTTATTTAAATTAGTTTCCATAGAGAGAAGGAAATCTAAAAAAGAAGTGTATGTATGTATATTATGGCCAGTTCCCAAAATTGGCCAATTTGCAAAGCATTCAATTATTTTTGCATATTGACCAAGTTGATTGATTAATGTCCAAAATATAAATATAAATCTATTCCTTTCTGACTTTGGTTAGTCAATTTACATTGTGGGCAGTGACGAGTGGCCAAAGTCTGAATTAAATTGAAATCCATGAAGCATATCATCTAATCTGATCTGATTAATATTTTTGTATTTCTCATCAGACAAATCCAGTTAAGCATGCACTAGAAAGAATTCTGAGGACTCAAGATTATTGCTGAAGTTGACCTTTTATTATTATTATTATTATTATTATTATTATTATTATTAAAGAAATTAATCAATTGGACATACAATTTAAATTATAGAATGTGAAATCAATATTCATATGAAAATTTTGTAATATAGTATGAACAGGTCGTTGTAAAATTGCACAGATTGTAATAAGACATGTCACAGATGAGTTCCAAAAGAACTGGAAGTTCTGTCTAGTATGAACTTTCCAAGATAGTTTTTTTAAAATAAATCTTTAACACAACCATTTTGCATTTTTAATCATTTGTTGGTGGAAGAGCATCTATAATTCTCTAATGCAGTAGTATCAAACTCAAATCTTAAGGAACATTTAATGGACAATGCTTATTGAGAAGATTACATAAGAAGAAAACAATATTGAGAGGCTCACTCTTAAACATTCAAATTACTTGCATTCTCAATTTTTTATACTTTAGAAAACTGTTATACATAGAAATTTTTTTTTAAATTTTATTCTCTTCAAAACAGTGTAAGTGAGGTAAAGAAAATGGAAAAAAATTAAATTATCATTCAATTTAATTAGGAAGTTGTTAACTAAATAATCCTAAACAAGCCTAATTTTACCCCTGGTGAATTATTTTAGAACTAAACTGCTATTTTAATAATTATTTGTTAATTATGCTATGGTGCCACCCATCTATTGATTAATAATTTTAATTTGGACTAAAATGATGCCATCTCCCATATAATGATTGAACTATAATTTTTACTAAAATCTTGAAATTAAAAATTTAATTTGGCCAGGAGTTGAACTAGGATCTTCATATTATTTTCCTGATAGCTTAGCCAATTAGAGCCAGCAGATTTTTATTTTCAGGATTCATATAACTTAATTTATAAGATTTATTAGATTGTCAATAATAGTGCTCCCAAACAGAATAAATATAGTCGTATGGCTTAGAGTTGAACCAGATTAATTAATCATGGGTAAAATTAGGTTGTTTAGAATTATTTGGTTAAGTTTAATTTATTATATAAATTAAACACTTTAGATTTATTATTTTAAATTTAAACAATTTTTTAAATTAAAATATTTATTATATTATAATGTTTATGAATTACACACAGTACTGTACTTAAAATATATGATGATTAAAAATGTTTTTAGAAAGAAATGGGCTGCACTGAGAAATGCTGAGAGCCGTGTGTGTGTCTCTAGTCTGCAAATTTTACGTGTCTACTCTGTCATCTTTAAAACTGCATAAATAGTTGTCTAGTTCTGTTGGAAACATTCATTTGTGGTCACTCTACTTTGCTCTATGTAATTTTTAGAAGTTTTGATACAAAAGTTATACTAAAGAGCTGACTAAATATTCATACCTATATAAATACAATATAATTTTTTAATGCAAATTTTTTAGCTTTTGTGACATTATTAATACTAAATTAATTAAATTGCTGTTATTTAGAGAATAAAATTTACAACAGCAATCATTTGACTTTGGTTAAAACCTTATAGCCAATGTAGGAATTGGACAGTTAGATTCCAAGAATCAGAATAAAAGATCAAGCTTTTTGGACATTGGCCAAACACTATTGGCAATTCATGAATTGACTAATAATGTGCATAATATTATTCATGCATATCAATTTTTCTTTGGAAAATTATTCTTGCATTTACTGTATATTAGTTTTAATCAAAAATTCATACTTAACTAACACTTTTACATGAAAATTTCTAAAGAATGCATTTATCTTTATTAATTTAGGATTAGAATTATTAAGTTTTATAAATATTGTTATATAATGACAAATTCTAAATAATAATTCATTTATTTAGCTATAATTGTTGTTAAAAATATGATTAATAAATTTTTACAATTATTTTTCAAAACTATTATCAATAACATTTTATACTGCTTTGGTATATTATCATATATATAATATTGAAAGATAATGTATTGGAGGATATGATATCTATATAAAAAAAATACAAAACAGTACAGCACACAATATTAATCAATGTATTGTATATTATATTTTTCTCTTTGCGTATTTAAAATCTGCAAAATATAAGGAAAAATTCAAAGGAATAAATCATTTAATAATTTTCATTTTTATTTAAAATATATATTTATAAAAATTGCAATTATAATGTTATTTTGAAAATATTACTTTTATATACTGATTTGTATAAATTATGTTCTAAGAAAAATAATGGATTGGATATAAATTCATTACTTTCTTTCTTATACTACAAATACAAGCAAAAACATAATTCTATAGATTTAATTATTATAAAATATAGATGATGATTTTTTACTATTTTTAATTACAGGTAGGCCTCGATTAACGGCAATTCATGAATTGACTAATAATGTGCATAATATTATTCATGCATATCAATTTTTCTTCGGAAAATTATTCTTGCATTTACTGTATATTAGTTTTAATCAAAAATTCTTACTTAACTAACACTTTTACATGAAAATTTCTAAAGAATGCATTTATCTTTATTAATTTAGGATTAGAATTATTAAGTTTTATAAATATTGTTATATAATGACAAATTCTAAATAATAATTCATTTATTTAGCTATAATTGTTGTTAAAAATATGATTAATAAATTTTTACAATTATTTTTCAAAACTATTATCAATAACATTTTATACTGCTTTGGTATATTATCATATATATAATATTGAAAGATAATGTATTGGAGGATATGATATCTATATAAAAAAAATACAAAACAGTACAGCACACAATATTAATCAATGTATTGTATATTATATTTTTCTCTTTGCGTATTTAAAATCTGCAAAATATAAGGAAAAATTCAAAGGAATAAATCATTTAATAATTTTCATTTTTATTTAAAATATATATTTATAAAAATTGCAATTATAATGTTATTTTGAAAATATTACTTTTATATACTGATTTGTATAAATTATGTTCTAAGAAAAATAATGGATTGGATATAAATTCATTACTTTCTTTCTTATACTACAAATACAAGCAAAAACATAATTCTATAGATTTAATTATTATAAAATATAGATGATGATTTTTTACTATTTTTAATTACAGGTAGGCCTCGATTAACGCGAATAATTGGTTCCACGATTTTCTCGCGCTAATCGAATTCGCACTAATCAAAGTATTAACTCTATGGAAAATATGGTAATTGGTTCTTGCTTTGTGAGATTCCGGCCATTAGCTAACTTCCACGATGAATAACCACAATAAACTTAACACTAACCGTTTAAGAAATATTTATTTTCATATTTTACATCATTGTTCATCATCTAAATTAATAACTTCAGGAATTGCGTCTCATATCATCATCAAACCAACCGCCAAATCAAAACTAAAATAGCGAATCGAAAGCGGAAGTTGAGCGCCGCCTGGCCGCCAATTCTGGGTCGAGAATTGAGTGAATAGGCCGATTTGCAATTAAGCATTGCAACTTTATTGAATCAGTAAATTAGTTCCAGATAGCATTAATAAGCGAAGTTAATGAACCAATGAGAAATTTTTAACAAGTTTTCTATTTGTTTATTAGCAGAATACGACACCAAAAGATAATGAAAACAAATTTTTTTCACAAGTTTTATTTTAAATAAAGAAATCAGATAATAAACAAAAGAAAATAAATAATATCGGTAGTACAGCAATATAATAGGCAAATAAATTTGTAAAGATATCCTTATTTAAAAAAATTTAACAAAGAATGCTTTTATGTCGCTCAATCACATCCATTTTTTGCTGTAGCGTAATCACTTCTCTTTTTTTCGTTTCCTGTTTTATCATCAAAAGTGTTCTTCCTTTTATCCATTTCGATACTTTTTAAAAGAGAAAATTCTGTACTCTACTGTATGTATACGATAGCAAAGCTAAATAATAGTACAGTAATGTTAAACAGTTAACGGCAAAAAGCCCATCTTTCTGATGTTTCACCCCTTCAAAATCGTGTGACCGTTCTTGGACTGCTCCTCGTTCGGTTTTACTAACCGAAAATTAACGGTAATTTGTTAATTGACATCATAAAAGGAGCTTTGTTAGTAAGACTGATCTGTGTTTACAACTTGCACTAATCGAATCTTTTCTTGCACTAACCGAATAACGGTATCAATTTTTTAAGTCGCACTAATCGAAGTCGCGCTAATCGAGGCCTACCTGTATAGAAATACAATAAATTCAAATCTGTCAAATACATCTACAATAAATAAACCACTTATTTATGTCAAAATTAACAAGAAAGGACAATTATTATAAATACAAGAAAACTCCATTTAAATGTGTGAGAAATTTTTTTCTCTAATATGATTAATGTTTGTCAAAGAAATAGTTGAATAAACTTTTATCAATGAAAGTGTCTTAATTATCAGAATTTTTGTAATAATGAAGAAATAGTGAACATTTGAATGATTGTTGCAAAATGCATACAAAATACTACCACATCAAACTCGATGTAATTGATATAAGATTTGATGATTTTATTGGCATAGCAATATAGTCTGTCAAATTTTTCATTGTTGATGAGCTATCTGTATTTAATACAATGTTTAAACAAATGCTGATTTAGGTTTATCAAATATGTAAACTATTTAATTTTATAAAATATTTTAAGATAAACATTTATTATATTTAAATCTTAATGCTTTAGTGAATGAGAGAGATGATTTAGTTGCATAAAGACACAGATGTTTGTGAAATATAGCGTCATCATCAAAAAAGATAAAAAAAAATAATTTGCTCTATGAAACATAATTAAGTGCTAGATGATCTATAAATTTTATAGATTCAACAATAATTTCAAACAAAAATCCCCGTGTAGTTTTTCTATAGATTTGAAAATATAATGGATGTGAATTGCAGTTATGTTCATGCAGTGATGAATGCTTTGTTAATAAGCTAATTCTGTTAATGCTTACATCAAAATGAAATGATTATCATCAGGAAATAAAGTTCATATAAGTATAACAAATTTTCCTTGTCCATCATCATCAGTGACAATGATGATGAATATCATCAAGTTTGTTCAGAAAATATACCAGTTTTTTCTTGGGCAATGTTTATAAATGGCTTACTAAAAGTTGAATTTCATAGAAGCAGAATTACTGCTAATTGTTATTTCTGAAAAAGTCTTAATTATTCTATTGTCAATTGTGATGAGGGAGTTCACACTGTTCTTTGATTTCTACTATACCAAGCAGAGTAGAATCATATTCTGGATTCAGGCTAAAAGCCTTGTTACTTAAAAAATTACATCATTGGAATTGTTAGATGTGAGAAAGGTCTTTGGAGATGACAGTAACAAAGTTGTATAGATATATGTCTAATGTCATCAAAAAATATCATTTTTGAACAGAATGTTGAAAAGATCTAAATTAGCATTAATAAATTTTTATTTTATATATATTAGGACTTCAACTTACATAGTTTCCAAAATATATCAACTTATGCAGTTTCCAAAATATACTGATGTATAACTCCTGTCATTTTTATTGACTTTCCATAAAACATGAAAAATTCATTAAACAATTTACTTTATTATATTTTTTCAAAAATATCACTTATAGCCATAAATTTTCTTATGTATGCTTATAAATTTCATTTGGCCATTATGCTATTGTGCCCATTTGTTCATATCAAATTTAAGCATTATTGGACTTTGGCAGTTTTTGATTTATATGGAAATTTTTTGAACAAATTAATTGTGTAAGTCAGGGACTATTGTATTACATACATATACATAATATAAAAAAAAACATCAATTTTCATCAGAAAAGTTTTCTTATTACATCTAAATTCTGATCTATATCTATGCTGACACAGAACTATAATTTGCTTGAAAATGTTCTCTTTGTAATTGAAGAGTGTGATTACAAAACATGTTCAGTCCATTTTTGCTGTTAATTTTCAGAAGCAAATATGGAAATTGGAAAGTATTTCTATTTGAAATGATTATCTACTACCAGATATCTGTTTCTAATTCATATACATGCACATCTCAGTAAAATCTTGAAATCAGTCATCATTAGTCTTTAAATACACAATGATTGATTAAATATAATGGTGTTAATGGAAACTTGCTATGTCCAAGGACTGAACGTGTTTTCAATTACACTCACTCTTCATTAGAGAAAAACTAAATTTATTTTGATTTAAATATTAAAATACAGTCAATTCTCGGCATTCGAGGATTCCCTATTCACGTATTCAACTATTCCCGAAAATTTATTTGTAACCACAGATTCAATTTTTCGGCACTTTCGCACTTATTCATGGATTATTGCTGACTGACGAAAATACTGTTTTAAATGTTACTCTTAATTGTAATCTGTGTTGTTCTGCCTGAAAAGTCTCATTACCTATCATTGCTTCCTCTGCAGGTAGGCCAAAAGCCTGTTCCTCCTGAGGGTGGGGGTTAGAATACACCCGCCGTCTGACCCGCGTGTCGTAAGAGGCGACTAAAGGGTCCCCAATCTTAAGGTGTGAGCTACCATGCCGAGAAGATGAATGGCGGAGGGAAAGAAGTCTTGAATGGTGCCTGTCCAGAGCTTGGTCGACTCTTGGCGGATGAGGAAACTTCTGGGACCTTATGTGAATACAGCGGGCCATGCCCACATCGATATTTTACACCTGCCAGTCTAAAACCTCACATGGAGGAAAAATTAATTAACAATTCTAAAAATCCAAAAAAATCATCGGGGGCCCTCTTTCAAAGAGAGCCCGCACCGATGCCAAAGTAGCGAGCGTTAGCGTAGCACCATCTAGTAATAAACCTCTTACCTGCTTTATTATTGCTCATTCAGAGTCTGATGTACCGCTGGGGAAACTATCTCCTTTCTTTATAGAAAAAGCCGTTCATGGCATTTCTTCTGACGTTCAGAACATTAAAAAGCTCCGATCAGGAGATCTTTTATTAGAAGTGCATCACAACAAGGCTGGTGTCTTCTTACAGTCAAAAAATTTAGCTGATAAAGCAGTGTCCTTCTATCTGCACAAAACCCCTCAATTCATCAAGAGGGGTGATTAGTGAACCAGATCTAATTGATGTTACTGACGAGGAGTTGTTGCAGGGATTTGCCTCTGCTGATGTAATTAGTGTCCGTCACATTACCATCTGTTGCGACGGCAAGCAAATCCCCACAAGGAACATCATCTTGACATTCAATACTCCTCAGCTGCCAGATTCCATCAACGCAGGTTATTTACATTGTAAAGTCAGAGCATACGTTCCTAATCCGTTAAGATGCTTCAATTGTCAGCGATACTGTCATGGAGCAAAAACTTGCCGTGGTAAAGCCACCTGTCCCAAATGTGGCAAGGACAACCACGGTGACGAAAACTGCACTGGTGGACTCTGTTGCATCAATTGTGGTGGAAATCATCCGGCACATTCTCGATCCTGCCCTACCTGGAAGATCGAGAAAGACATTCAGTCAATCTGAGTCACTCAGAACATCTCTTATGCCGAGGCTCGCAAGCAAGTCGCCCCATTCCATCTGACGAAGACGTTTGCAGCTGCAATGAAGAGTAAAAACACCACCTCCATCGGTGTTCAAACTGAGATCTCCTGCCCACCCGCTGAATCATTTGCAGAATGGATGAAAAAGATCTGCAATCTTTCACAAGCCCCGAAAATAACATCATCTACAACTACCATTCTGTCCATAGCAACTAACCCTCAACAACCTGCACCACAAAGTAATGCTAAGCAACAACGAAAGAAACGATTAGAAATCCAGAAGCCAATAGCAAGAGACACCAGCCAGGAGCGTTCAGAGTTATCTGCCGACAGCTCCAAAGAGATGGAAGTGGGGAATTCCGCCTCACAACCAAATGAAAAATTATCAAAGAAGAAAAAAGGGAGGACACCGATTCTCCCCCCTACATAAATTCCATTTATGGATAATACAATTATCCAATGGAATTGTCGTGGTCTCTACCACAATCTTGCTGACGTTAGGTCCCTAATCTCTTCATTCAATCCTGCTTGTATTGCTCTCCAGGAAACACATCTTAAACCTGGAGACGCATTCTCACTGAAAAACTATAGCATCCTCCGTAAAGATAGTACCAGTCATGATCGTGCCAGTGGTGGGGTTGCAATTCTGGTGTCCCACCATATTCCATCTTTGGCAGTTAGCTTGCAGTCAGACATTCAGGCGATTGCTGTACGTCTTTCGGTTGGATTTTGCTTCACGTTATGTACAGTCTACCTACCTCCTGACGAAAGGGTAGACGAAGCGGACCTAAGAACATTAATTGATCAGCTGCCCACTCCGTATTTTCTGTTAGGCGATTTCAACGGACACCACCACATATGGGGATGTGATGATATTAATTTTCATGGTAGGACCGTTGAAAAAGTGCTATCAGATTACCATCTCACACTTTTGAATACTGGAGCTCACACTTACTTTCACGCACCTAGCCGGACATTCACTGCCATTGATCTCTCGATTTGCTCACCCGATCTCCTCCCAAAGTGGAATTGGCACGTCAGCGATGACCTGTACGGGAGTGACCACTTTCCCATCTTTTTAACATCTTTGGGACCAGGGTGTTACCATCTATCCCGCCCAACAAGATGGAAGATTGAATCTGCAGACTGGAAACATTTTACCAGACTTGCTTCAATAACTGCAGACATGGTTGAGAGCACATCATAGAGGCAGCTGAAGAATTTATATGTAAAACTTCAGCAAGATTTTGCAAAAATCATAAAACACAACGGTGTAATTGTTAGCAACTATCAAAGTATTGCTAATGTGCTCGCAAGCACATTCTCTTTTGTTTCTAGCAGTAGCAATTATCCTGATTCTTTTCAATCCATAAAGTCGCGTGTCGAAAACGCTCCCTTGAACTTCAGGCCTTCTACTCCTGAAGAGTACAACACTCCTTTTTACAATGTTCGAGCTTCACACATCTTTGCACCGTTCTGGCAATACTGCTGTAGGTCCGGATTCCATCCACTACAGCATGTTGAAACACCTTTCGCCAGATTCTCTTACTAACATCTTGTTTCTCTTCAATCGAATTTGGGCAGAGCATGTGTTCCCATTATCCTGGACTAGATCTATTATCATCCCTTTCCCCAAACCAGGAAAAGATCCCAAGAACCCTTCTCACTATAGACCAATTGCTTTGACTAGTTGCCTTTGCAAAGTTCTAGAACGTATGGTGAACTACCGCTTAGTATATTATTTAGAAAAATTTGGCCACCTTTCACCATACCAGAGCAGATTTTGTTCTTCCAGGAGCACAACAGACAATCTGATACGCCTTGAGACCTCTGTTCGAGAAGCCTTCGTGAGACGCGAACATCTGGTATCCATCTTTTTTGACATTGAGAAGGCTTACGACCGGGCCTGGCGGTTTGGCATTCTCCGCGACCTTCACCAATGTGGTTTGCGTGGGAACCTACTGATATTCATCAGGAACTTTTTGCATCGTCGTTCCTTCTGGGTCCGCATCGGTTCTGTTTTGTCTACTCCCCATATACAGGAGGAAGGTGTACCTCAAGGCTCTATTTTAAGTGTCACATTATTTGTTTTAAAATTCAACTGTATTGCAACATGCTTACCTCCTCTCTGAAATGCTCCTTGTATGTTGACGACTTCCAGATCTCCTGCCAATCCACCAATATGAGGCTTAATTGAGAGACAGTTGCAGACTGCTTTAAATCGGATCACTAAATGGTCTTCCGAGAATGGGTTTTCGTTTTCGCCACAAAAGACTTCTTGCATCCACTTTTGCCGAAGACGTGGCTTCCACCCGGATCCGGAGGTCTTCCTAGCTGGCATTCCCTTCCCGTTGTGAATGAAGCCAAATTTTTAGGCATGATTTTTGACCGAAAGCTCACTTTCCATCCTCATCTGTTGCATCTTAAAGGGAAATGTACCAGAGCATTGAACATTTTGAAAGTTATCTCATCCTTGTCCTGGGGCGCGGACCGTTGTTCAATGCTACGTATATATCGGTCGTTGATCCGATCAAAGCTGGACTACGGATCTGTGATTTACAGTTCAGCTAGAGAATCCGCTCTTCGGATGTTAGACCCCATTCACCATCAGGCACTTCGTTTGTGCACCGGGGCATTCCACACGTCACCTGTTCAGAGCCTGTATGTAGAAGTGTTTGAGCCTCCACTTTCCATCAGGAGGAAGCAACTGTCTCTCTACTACTACACCAAATTGAAGTCTCTTCCAAAGAATCCTGCATGGCAGAGTGTTATCAATCCCATGTTCTCTTCGTTATTTCCTGCTCGACCTTCGTGTGTTCCAACATTCGGTCTGCGAATGTCAGACCTACTCAGTAAGCTTGATTTAGCTACATCCTCCATCTTTCAGTCTGAACATACAGCTATCGCCCCTTGGGATGCATCCTCCATATCGGTGGATTTTCGCCTTCACCGTTATCCAAAAGATTCCACTCCCAACTGTGTATATCAACAACTCTTTGCAGATTTTCAACATACGAACGCAGGCTTTTTCTTGATATTCACAGACGGATCTAAATTCGATGGCCATGTGGGATCTGCCGCCATTTGTGATGACGAAGCTTTGTCAGAACAGATCCCCACAATGGCTTCTGTGTTCACTGCCGAATTGCATGCAAATGCAAATGCTCTAAAGCACATCAGAACGAAAGGCCACTGTAGAAGCCTCATTTATTCAGACTCACTGAGTGCGCTTCAGGCTCTGATCTTATTGAGATCTTCGCCACATCCTATACTTTTCCACATCAAGAAGCTTCTTTTCCGTCTCTCCAGAAGGAGATACACGATCAAGTTCTGTTGGATTCTGGGACATGTTGGTATTCAGGGGAACGAACTTGCTGATATTGCCGCAAAGTCAGCCACCCCTCACCACTCTCATAATTGCAAAATTCCTTTTTCTGACTTGAAGACAGTTATAAAGGAAAAAATGATACAAATGTGGCAGCATATGTGGGACGGACAGATAAACAACAAACTCCACGAGATCAAGCCAGTCGTCGAGCAATGGAACTCTTGCCATCGCAGGAACAGGAGACACAAAGTCGTCCTTGCCAGACTTTGCATTGAACATAGCCAACTCACGCATAGGCATCTTTTAATGGGCAAAGCCCAGCCTACTTGTGATCGGTGTCACTGTGCTGTTACCATCAAGCACATTTTAACCGAGTGTCCTTATTTCAGTGCCAAGCGTTTACGGCACTTTAATCAGTCCTCTTTTAATCTTACGGCTCTTATTGGCAAAGATTTTAATTCTTCAGGTCTTTTTGCCTTTTTATCGGAAATTTTTGTCTTACATCATATTTAATTGTTACTTTACATTATTGTTAGCTGATTTATTAGGAATATGACATTTTATAGTATTTTATATATATATTTATTTGTTTTTTTCCCCCCTCTATTGATTTTCTTTGAAATGTTATCTTTTGCCATTTACACCATAGGTTATTTTTTCTTTGTTTAGTTTTCTTTTTATTTGTTATCCTGTTTGTTGCATAAAATTTCGTTAAGTACATTTTTATTTTATTTATTTTTAAGTTTTACCCTGTGCCTGGCGCAGCTTGGCCTCTGAGGCCCTTGTGCCATTAAAACCAATCAACCAACCAACCAGCCAAAAGCCTCTTCTTATCATCTGCAGGTCCCATAGAATAATGTGACTCTATGCTTAAACACAGCTTCAAATTTAGGTGCTTAACTTCCTGTACATTTATTCCTTACGCCGAGATTTTTAAAAATCTGAGGCAAAAAGCAATGCAGACAATGCTGACACAGTTTTTCAACGCAATTCAGGAAGATAGTGTGTCAGTTGCCACATCAAACAACAACCCATCAAAAAATAAGATTTTATTTATTACATAGTGTTTTAAAAAATTAAATAAAGATTACAGTAATTATAATACTGTATATAGTACTGTAATACACATTGAATAAAGTGTCTTTAAATAGAAAAACACAGATAAAGCAAGGATGAAAGTGTTGAGAAGAAATGTTCATGGGAACCTAACTCTATATTTCCCATAGGCTTAATGGTTCAGTATTTGCGAAGAATTTACAGAATTAACTATCGCGAATAATGAGAATCGACTGAATCCCATGAGTACAATGTATTCATGGGAAAGTTCAAATATTTACTTTTATTACTTCATGGGGAAGTTCTGGGGCCTTCCCCATGACTACATTATACTCATGGGAAGGGTCCCAGAATATGTATTTAATCATTCCAAATTAGGAATACTAAAATTCAGAAAAATAACTTTCCTTTTAACAATAGATACAGTCCCAGAAACTTAAATTTTTAATGTTATGATTTCATTTCAAGAGCTTTTAACATGAAAATTAATTACCAATATAACAATTTTACCTTTAAGAAACATGACAAAAATTCTCTCAACAAATTTATTGCCAACAGTAATAGCAGTTTGTTTTTTTATTGCCCTGTGGCAGGATTAGGAAAACACACTACTCATATGCAAAGAACTGAGCAAGTTTTTATTGTTACTGCTCTCTGGACTGAGCAAGTTTTCAAAAGCAAAGCAGGACTCAAGTATCCCGTATACATTGATTGGCATGGTTTTGGGAACAAACTTTTCTTTAATAAGATAGATGACTTCAATAGGAGTATGTATTTGCATCAAATAAAAAAATGATCAAAATGGACTGAACGCGTTTTGGGATCACACTTTTCAATTGTTTTTATTGAAAATTTTGTATTTACTCATCTCTAATTATAATAAACTTATATTACATTTTTATATTAAAATTGGAAATCTGCAAACACCAAATTTTTGAGTCAAGTATCAATCTTATCTTTAACATTATTATTATTATTGAATTTATATACTCAACTCATTCATAATATAAAAAAGTCAACAGTATTTGAGCCTGTATTTACATTTCATTTAAAATTTTATAAGTTTAATTTATTAATAAATTCACATTTTTTTTCATGATTTTGAGTTAATTTCAAAATGGTTAACAATTTAGTATTGAGCAAATAAATTCAGTGATTTTATTAATGACCTGAAAGGCTATTTTTAACACAATATTATACTTAATTTTTATTGTATATATCAGAAAAGCAATGAAGTATGAAATTGAAAATTATTCATCCAAAGCAAAGATATTAAAAAACTAAATTTCTTACATTAGGAGGAAAATAACTTGCTGTTATTTTCATAAAACTACATTTCTGAATTCTTCAAAATTATTCTTTTAAAATATTTGTTTCAAAATTCAGAAAATTCACGTGTTATGAAAAAAAAATTTTAAATGAGAAATGAAATATGTAATGCTTTTATATTATCAACTTTTTAAAGGAAATAATACTAAATATAAGCTTTTAATATTTATTAAATGAAATATGACATTTATAATGGTTGATATATTTTTATTAAATTTAAAAATTTTATATAAAATTTTTTATAATTTATTTTTCTAGTTTAAGTTATAGAAGTCGTGTAACTCCCAATAGAGGTGTAATTCATCCAAATATGTCTCGCAGGAGTATTCGATCTGATGAATCCAATCTTGCAATCTTATCTGATACAAGCAGTGATGAAGACAATTATAAAAGTGAGAAAATATTTACAATTTTATAATATAAATATAGGGCATAATTATTATTCTTATATTATTGAAACTATATCAGACAATATAATATTGCCTAGGCATAGTTTGAAAAGCAGTTATTTTAGGGAAAGCATCTATTGTCTTTATAATTATTAAAAATAATTGATAATTCTCTTATGAAATATATAAGCAGAGATTTATGATTGTCTTTAAGAAGTAGCAATGAAGAACCAAAAGTGTGATAAATTTATCATTGAATCAAGAATACAGGTAGGCCTCGATTAGCACGAATAATTGGTTCAACGAATTTCTCGCGCTAATCAAATTCACACTAATCGAAGTATTAACTCTATGGAAAATATGATAATTGGTTCTTGCTTTGTGAGATTCCAGCCATTAGCTAAGTTTCACGATGAATAACCACAATAAACTTAACACTAACTGTTTAAGAAATATTTATTTTCATATTTTACATCATTGTTCATCATCTAAATTAATAACTTA
>AYEL01066875.1:0-14962 GCA_000484575.1 Olivierus martensii | reverse complement strand
TGAAAATGATCAATATTAGATTATTTTTAATGATATAAGCATTATCTAACAAAATTCTACCGATTTACTGAAAGGATTTAATGTACATTAAATAAATGTTTGTAATTCCTGCAATTATAAACATATATTTATAATTGTTTTTATTGGCTAAATTTGGTGCAATTACTGGTTCGTTACACACAAACTTATATAATTTATATTACTTTTAATAGAATATATTTTTATTAATTGATTACTATTGTGAAAATACATTTATTTAAAAGGATTAAAAATATAAAGAAAACATTACGTCACGTATGATATAAAACTATTACCAGATTTTACTTAATCACAATATGAGGGCACCATTGGTAAATATGTTTTTATTAAATATAAACCTATAGTTATATATGAAAAGCCTACAGAAAAAATGTTATCGAAAGGGAATAAATCCTTCTTCTGACAAAAATAATTTCGTCTGAAAACGGAATTTAGGCTTATTCAAGGAGGTGACTGACCGAATTTATTTATCCATTCCTAACAGTAGTTGAGTCTTGCGGTTTTCTACGTTGTTTGGTTATATCATTCTGCACTTCTTTTAAGATTCCAGTCAAGGAAGGACTTAGCATATCTGTGCCTTTTTCCTACGTTGTCTCTATATAAGAGCTCCTGCTGTAAGATCTGCTCGTTACTGCAGTATAAACGGAAAAAGAAGATAAGATAGAAGATTTTGCTAAATCCTTGACAATAGAACAATACTTGAAGAAAGACCACACTTGACAATATACTACACTTGAAGAAAGACCAGCATAGTCTAACAAATGTACATTTTCTAAACCTGGAAATAAAGATAGACCGAGAAGGCATAATGACAAGCGTCTACAGGAAACTGACCTACATCCTGGTTCTTATACCGAGCTGGTCTAACGATCCGATAAGGTACAAAAAAATCTTCCTTTAGAAGCTTTTATCAGAGAGCCATTTTATATTACAGTAACGAGCAGCTATATATAAGCTGTCTTATATATAGACAACATAGGAAAAAGGCACGGATATGCTGAGTCCTTCCTGACTGGAATCTTAAAAGAAATGCAGAATGATATAACCAAACAATGTAGAAAACCGCAAGACTCAACTACTGTTAGGAATGTATATAAACCGATACCATATCACATGAGTGGTTTAGAAGTGATAAGAAGAGTTGCTAGGCACAGTAATGCAAAGTTAGCAGCATCCAGGGGTCTTTAGCCTCTTAAGGGATGACAAAGACCCGATAAAGCAATCTGACAGAAATGGTGTGTATAATATCCCAACAGTCAACACAAGAACGGGAGAGGAAGCTGCGTACATTGGAGTCACAAGAAGGAACTTAAGAAAGAGGCTTTTAGAGCATAAGAAGGATTTGGAGCATGGCAGGTTGACCACAGCTTTAGCGATGGAAGCATACGAGAATGACTTAGCCATAAAATGGGAAGAAACCAGAATAGTGAAACCAATATTAAAACGGACACAGCCTGAAGTCGCAGAGTCAATTGAGATTTTAAAATAAGGTGAAAAAAGAAACCTGCTAAATGACCGACGAGAATGACTTAGCCATAAAATGGGAAGAAACCAGAATAGTGAAACCAATATTAAAACGAACACAGCCTGAAGTCGCAGAGTCAATTGAGATTTTAAAACAAGGTAAAAAAAGAAAGCTGCTAAATGACCCTCTAACATGGGAACCACCCCAGCTATGGAAGAAAGTCGTAAGCAAAACTGTGAAGAAAACATAAAGGGTGGCACTGAACGTGAAACTCCGTATATGGAGTGATGTGATTTGCTCCGGTACAGGAGCAAGATTGTTATAATATTATGTTATACTATTGGTAATTTATTGTTGTATAATATTTTCTTACATGTAATCATAACTGCTTGTTATGTTAATACTCCATATTATATATGATGTCATTATATTTAAAGAATTGTCATAGAAACTGTGTATTCTTTTTTCAAATGTTTTTTGTTCTAATTACACCTGAAGATGGCTATGTAGCTGAAAACGTTTGCGAGTATTTTATTTTTAATTTTATTAAAAGTCCTATATTATACTGCAATCTAGTGCTGTTAGTTCAATTCATTTGAAATTTATCTGAAAATAAGATTTTGTATATTTGGAATAATATCAATTTGCAGTTAAATTTACAAATCATGTGTAATGAAACACTTACTGCCAGATCAAAAGACTTTTTGTTTTAATAGTGTTTGTAATAATACAATAAATACTTCTAATTATTAACATATATACAATGCTGTTTGTGTATTTGTTATAATATGAATTAGCATTATTAGTATATAGATTCAAGTATTTCCTAAAAATTATCAATATGCAGCCTATCTAATTTTATAAATATATTAATTAATTAATTAGATATTAGCACATGTTCAAGTGAAAAAATCATGTTTAATACTTGCTAAAGATCTTTTGGCTTAATAAAGCCATCTTCAGATACTACAAGCTCAGAATATATCGAATAGAACAAATCAGATAATTTTGAATACAGGAACATTTTTCCTATATTTGAAATAATCATGAGAAGTACAATATAAATATATTTTTTATGATTTACCAAAAATTGTGGTTATCATTTATAGGAATACCTGGACAATATAGGATAATTTAGTTTAGTGCAGGGGTTCTTAACAGGGTATCCATATTCCCTGGAGTATGGGACTCAATCTCTCATACATTTAAAAACTAGCACAAGATTGCAGAAATTACTTTATTTGACAAACGTTTTCAATCCACCTTTGGAATCTTCATCAGATTTAATACAACTGTTACAAGACAAACATATTCTTATAAGGTAGATTTTTTTACATCCCTGTTTATACATGTGGTAAAAAATGGACAAACGATACATCCATGTATAACTGTAAACACACATCAACAATGGTGTCTAAAGTGGAATTGATATTTGACTCGGATTTAAATAACCAAAACATACAATGTACTTTTTAAAAGGTTCTCAACCGATATCATTAAAATTTGCCTATCAAAACTCACTATCATAGAATACCTCCTACACTTAGCATAAAAAAGTTAAGTTCAAAATACACAAATGTTAACATATCATCATGCATATTATTGATAACAATAAATATAAAAGAATAAACTTATAAAAATAGATAAAAATGTTAAACTAAAAAAATGAGAGTTGAAAATATTTGTCAAAAAAAATTAATTTCTATAGTCTTGTTCTAGTTTTGAATTTACTGTTTTACAGTTGTGCAGCAGTAGAAAGATGCAAAGAAATATTGATATTTAAATTTTTAATTTTTAGTCTGATACCTCCTTATCAAAATAAAGTATCATAATTCAAATACAGTTATGTGCTGCTTAGCATCCTGGATACATTCTACCTGATAGGATGTTATGCAAACAACATAAATAAACAAACCTATATAATGTAATGTAATACACAATACTACCTAAATAGCAAAAATACTGAACAGTAATGTAATGCATCATAATACATTAACAAAGAACAGATAATAAAATTTGACATTTTTTGATATTTCTACAGATTCTTGGATCATTCAATCAATCCTCTATGGCAATGTTTCTAAAAGTGGGCAATATCACTCCCTGGGGAAGCGACTAGGTCATTAAAGGGAGAGTCAAGTAGCAAATAGGTAGTATGGGGGCATGATTCGTGATGCCTCCTACCTCCCACTTGCTACTTGATGCCCTCTTTAATGTCCCAGTCACCTCCCTAGGAGTGATATCACCCCTATGGTATCACATGATACAATTGTCTTGGCTTCATTCCACTTAATATCTATGTTGTGTTCATAAAAATGCCTTGTCAAAGCCTTACATATTAGCCCTTTATATATTTATTAAAAGAAATATAAAATTTTATGAGAGGTGATGGCAATATAAGAAGAATGAATATGTCCAAGAAGAAAAATCAGGTATATAGATAGTCCCTATTTTTAATAATATCTTACAGATGGAAGAAGAATATGTCAGAGTTACAAAGCAGAACTTGAAACAATGATTACTACAGCATAAGAAAGATCTAAAAAAAGGCTTACAAGAGGACGGTCTTGACAAAGCATAGACATTAAATGGAATGAAGCCATGATAATTGCATCATGCGATACTATAGAGGATTGATTGATATGGAAATCTATAGAAATGTAATAAATGACCATTCAGGTGAGTGGATATCCAAAACTGTAGATAAAATTATACAAGTATTTCTATAAAAGCATGATAGATTTATGATCATGCAAGTAACTTTATAATGGCATGATAACTTACAATCTAATGTTAACTTATAAAAACTTGAATGTAATATTTTATTTATAAATTTATTATTATTCATAATTATAGATTTTATATGTAAGAGGCATGCTACTATTCATAAAAATCTTAGCATTTTCTTTGTAATCATTTTTGTCTTTACTACTGATTTTAGTATCAGAAATGATTATTTCAATTCAAATAATAAAATATACAGGCAGTTCTTGATTTATGAACATTCTAGTTTTATATTACAAATTTAAAAATGTAGTAAATTTCAGAAAATTTCAAAAACTCTTCAAAATTTTTTTAATATTATGATAGCAGAATACTCTAGCAACAAATATAATGTAAAACTACATAATTATTTAACATATTACAGAAGTATTTCAAGATTTTAAAGTTTAAAAAGCAGTATTTCAAGATAGCAAAATTTAATAATTGGCACAGAGGTAAAACTAACCAAGTCAATTTCTTAAAAAAAAAAAAAAAAAAAAAAAAAAAAAAAAAAAAAAAACAGGTTTCTCAATTTTGGCAAAAATTGACAATCTTGATTTTTTTATAAAATCATTATTTTTCAGTGATAAAAGTGTTAGTTTTCTTCTCTATTCCTAGCATTCTTATGAAATATCATAAAAATAATTACCATATTTGTCAGCTTATAAGATACTTTTTTCTTTATAAATATCTCAGGGACTGCATGTATTAAGGTTTGTACAAATTTCTGATCTTGTGACCATCTTCTTTTATATTATATGTCATTTAACAATTGAAGTTTATTTATGATTTATAGAAATTCAATGACAAATGTAGTAAAGATACTGAAAAAATAGCCATGGTTATAAATTTCGTTCTTATGTTTTTTATTTTTGTATACTTAGACAGTATGTTTTTTTATTTTTGTATACTTAGGCCAAATGTATGATTGCTTTCAAATGTATAAAATAATATTGATGAGGACATATGCAATCAAAAATTCATTTTTTTATTTAATTGTAGAGTAATCACATTTAAGGTGAACTAAATATTTTCTTTTCTGAAGATAGTTTATCTATGAAATAATTCCCAGACCCATGATATCTTCCAGGTGAAATATGGATTAGGCTGAAACAGATGCATAAACAGCCATTTTTAAGATCACATTTAATTTAATAACACCACTATCTGAATATTGTTTAATAGTTATAAAATTTTATTTAAAAATATGATATAGAAGCAAAAACTGAATTTTTCATTTTGATATTTATTAAGCTATGACATAATAATATGCTAAAAAGCTTTTATTAAATATATAAATAATTGGCATAGAGGTAAAACTAACAAAGTTAATTTCTTTAAAAAAATCAGGTTTATCAATTTTGGAAAAAATTGACAAATCTGATTTTTTTTATAATGTCATTATTTTTCAGTGATAATAGTATTAAAGTTTTCTCTACTAGCATTCTTATGAAATATCATAAAAATAATTACCATATTTGTCAGTTTATAAGATACATTTTTTTTACTACATTTTTTATTTATATCTTTACAAATCACCAAAAGATTGTAAAGAACCAGAAGTGATAATACACCATAATATATGAAAAATGAGAAGTCAGCAAGTGACAAAATGTTAATTGATAGTTTATGTTGGTAGAATGATTATTATAACAGAAAATTACATTTTCAGTAATTGCCAGGTTATTATTGAAGTAAAAAGTGAATTCCAATTATACATTTAAGTCTAATCAATGATTGTTATTATTGAGGATAATCACGTTAATAATGAATTTGAAGCAGAAAATAGTAAAATAATAAAAGTAATAATCTATACCTTTCTTTACTTACTTTTGGGGTTTTATTTTATTGAATTTTAAATTTTTTTCTTAAATTTACCATTCCAAAAAACTAGAATATGTCTTTTACACAGCAGTGTTTTATAAGCTGATAAATACAGTAAATTCAAAATATAAGATCTTTTAGAAATAAATATAATTAATAGGATTATTACAAATTTAAAGAATGTGAATTTGGTCAGTCTATATTATTTTAATAGTGTAGAGATTATGGGTGTGTTTAGAAAATGCTTCGAGGTCTAGCCATTCAATAAATCACGATGTCTCGCAATGTGATATCATTCTTTAGCTTCTCCAATCGAGACTTCTCAGGGCATTTTCTGAATTCACCCTATTTTATATTTTAATGATCTATCATTTAATTAGAAAAAGGAGGAAATATAAAATAATAAAATTTTTTACAAAAATATTTGTAATAGAAAAATTGTTTCATAAAAGTTATTAATTTATCTGAATTCAAAAAAATTATATATATTTTATTAGATTGCAAAATAGTTTATTTCTAATAATTATTTTTATTACAAAATCAAAATTTGATTTCATGCTATCTGGATGACTGCATTTCTAGAGTAGAAAATCTCAGAAAATTTTGAAAATTTTCTACTTTAAAACTAAAAATCACAATTATTTTAACATTTCTGTATATAAATAAATTTAATTTTAACAAAATCATGGCTTTTAATAGATAACTTTAATCCATTCTAAAAAAGTGTATGTGTATTTAATAAATATTTTTTAAACTTATATTATGAAATGATGCAATTCTCAAAATTTTGCCATGTATTTTATTGTTCATATTAATGTTTACAACAGAGCAATGCTTAGGAGCATCAAACTGACCAACATTTTTATCAATGTCATGAAACCAAATCCTTACCAAATGTTCCTGCAGCTCTCTCTTTGGTCAATAGTTTGAAAATATGCAAGACTGTTAAAGCAGATATACAATATTTGAATAAAATAATATATTATTTGATAATTTTTTTATATGAACATTCTATATATTTAAAAAGTTTTATTAAACTTACTTTCAATCAGCTTTTGCAAACTATTTCTCATAACATGGATATTTTCTATTCCAAAAAATTGAAATTTAATGTTCTCATAAAAATTTTCATTTTCATAACCTTTACCAGCTGCTTTATTAGCAAAAGCATTGATCTAAAAACAAATGCTTTTAATATATTAAATATATTCCATATTGAAAATATCTCAAGATAAATATTTACCCTTGGCCTAGTATCTACAACATACATAAATTTGGACTTGGGACAAGCTTTTAGAATACAATCTAACATCTTTTCATCTTCAACACAACGAGCACTGAAACCTGATAAAGGTTGGCTACATCTGCAAATTGCAGCCTGCAAAATCATATTTAGAGAAAAGTTAAATTTGTTAAAATTCAATTTTTATAACATATTTACTCACATAATTTTCTTTTTCCATATTTTTGAACCCTGAAGAGAGAATATTATAAAAATTTTATTGTAAATCTAATAAGATATTTTAATCTAAATGTATTTATCTAATATGTCTTTTAATCTAATAGGATATTTTTATCCTAAAATATAAGATGAAGTTTTTTAAAAAATCAGAAGGACTAAAAATGGATCATTTCAAAATATATTCAATTTTCTAAAATATATTCAAATTTCTAAAATAGAAGTTGATTATATGAATTACAGGTTAACCCCAGTTTACAAGACTCTGATATAAGAAACTGATTTTATGAGCAAATTTAATTTGTACCAAAATTCAATTTACAAGCCTTTATCCAAATTTTATAAGAAATTTATAACAACCTAAAATTTCAAACTCATCAAGCAACACTTGCTAATATGAAATAAAACATAAAAGGTAGAAATGACATTCACAAGTATTTTTCATAGAACAGTTCCAAATTTTTAAATATTTTATATACATTTATTTAAAATTTCAGTGGTTTTATTCTACATGTGGGGATGAATTATTTTACCAAATTTCAATATAAAACACAGTCAGATTTGTTATATGAAATGGTTTTGGCTTTTTTTGCCCATAGTATCAGAATTGAATTTAGGTCTTAATCCTTGAAATTTATACGAGATCCAGCTCATCCAGATCAGCACATATACGAGATCATGAATTCACCTCTCCAATATCAACTGGATGGCTGAATGATAGAGCATTACCTTATATCCTGAAGTTTGGATACAAGATTCATATTTTTTCAGGAGATGTCCTCGCTCATTGAACTAAATCTTTCAATTGAAGTCTCACATTATTATGAATGTGAGAGGCCCATGGTTGGCACTGGTGTGCTCTACTGATTTCCAAGGATATAGGTGTGCTGTAAGATGATTAAGTTAGGTTTTGTTAAGCTGCCTTATTGCATATAGCAATGATTTTCAAACTTTATGTCTGCACCCTCTTTTTTTCATAAAAACTTGGTATATCCACATTTTCATAACAATCTAATTTTATAAATATTTTCTACTTACAATTTAATACTACAAAACAATATACTATATTTTGTATAAATAAAGTTCTTATACATAAATATATATATTTATTATGGTATAATAAATTTTCAATACAATTAAACAAATCTTACAAAAAAAATAAAAAATAGAACATGTTAAACACAATATAATATTTAATGTGATGGGTGAGCTTGTTTTCCAACACAAATTTTCTCAAATCGGGGTGTCATTGAAAATATCACAATTCTTTTTCAATCAGTAAGTGAGATCGATATTTTGTATTTAAAACAACTATAGCAGAAAGTTTCTGGGTACATAGATATTTGTACAGTATTTATAATGCTTTTATTGATTAATTTTTTTCTGACATCAATTTGAATTTATTTTTTGTTTGTCTCAAAAATGATGTTTCTGTTAATTCTTGAATGCCTCGCAGTTTGGAAAACACTGGCATATAGGATATACTGCATCTGGCAATGGACCTTTTGGAGCCTATCAAACACTGGCAAATATCCATGATGGATCAATCAGAAGATTGAAGGATGAGGTTCAATAAGTCATGCCCAAACCCCTCCTGAAAAGCTGGAGGTGTAGGATTCATATTTGATCCCAGTTCTCCAGCTTAGTAAGCAAGTGCTTTACCTTTCAGCCATTCACCAGACAGCAATGAGAGAAATGCATATTATTTCATCAATGGTTTTTTTATAACATACAAAGAATATTTTATATTGAAATTACTAAACAATAGCAGGTATCAACTTCTATCGTAGACATTTTTTCCCTTTACTTTCTAAATTTACATTGCTTTCCAATCAGAAATTATTAAATGATGGGGTTATTATAGAACCTTTCATGACTGCTCTAACATGGCTGGCTGGCCCAACCATGAGATGTGGAAGTATGGGACTTAGAATTCAATCTGTGTCCTTCATATTATAAAAGACACATCTTTTCCATGCTGTGTGTTTGCATCTAAGCTGTGCATGACATATCAATTACAGATTCTTTTTAAGAAAATTTTCTTTTTTAGGTGGGCTATGAAAATTAACACTAATTATTGATGTAATTTTGTTGTTGTTTATGTAATTAGATATTATGTAGGATATTTCAATGGGAAATGAGTAACAATTTTTGGAGTTCAGGAATGTATTATAATTTTATTCCATTTAAGTCAATAGTAACTTAGTCCCAACTTATGAAAATTCAATTTACAAGTATTTTCCGAACACTTTAATCTTATAAAGTGGAACTAAAATATAGTTCTTTAGCAAAAATTCTGCCATGTTGTTTTACGGTGCCAACATGCTATATACTGTTTAATGTAAATTGATGATGTATTTTTTTATTGACTACTTGATTTTTCTATTTACTATAACAAGTAATTTTATATTAAAATATTTTATTATCATTTTAAACAAATTACAAATAGCACAACTATATAAATATTATACTACTTAAAATTGCCATTATTTATTAAATATCAAAGTAATGTGTAAACCATATTTTATATTTCACTTCTATACTATTTTATTTTTCAATGATTTATATGAATAATTGAATTTTCAATTTTTAAAATACAAATTACATTGACTAACCAGTGTCAGAGATTGCTGAGTCAAAAGTAAATACAATGATGCTTAATATTTCTGATTAATTACCCAATACTTGATAATTATTTCATACCCATCTAGATACTAGATATATATTTTGATAACTGTTTGCTTTATTACACTCCAACTTAATCAGTTGCAGAAAAATTTTTTATGCAAGTTTCAATTTTAATATCTGTTTTTCTCTCTTTTAATTTACTATTTGAATAATGCTTTTGTACATAAAAAGACTTCCAACAATGGAAAAATTACTATAAAATTTTTTGTCCTAATATCATCTTTCCATAAAAATCAAAATAGAAAAATTATGTTATGAGGAAGATTATGTAAGTAAATACAATATATTTAAAATTAAAAAATAAATATAAAAAAAAATCAATTTTGAACATTTAAGTTAAAACTTATTACTCACCATATTTTTATGTAAGTAAGAAAGTACGGGTAATCTTCCCCGACTACGAAAACGACTGCTACCAACTAAAGTAGGTTTGGATGCTAATACAGGAACATATAAATATTTAGGATATGTATCACAAATCTGAAAAATAAATTTATAATTAATTATTTTTCTCTAAAATATATTGCAATTATTACAAATTAATATCATGAAAATTTTCATTTGGAAAAATACTATAATTGAAAATATTTTATTTAAACAAAAAACATAATAATACATCATTTTAGATCACCTTGAAAATTATTCTCTTATTAACATTCATATAATTCTTTTTTGTATATTTGTATGTGCTTTCTGTAGCTGAATTAATATGATTACTCAAATAATTTTATTAAGTAACTACTCATAAATCATTCTATTTATGATAATTGTTTTTTGGACATATGTTCTCTAAGGAAAATAATCTCTTCCATTCAGTCATTTGTTAATTAAAGAAACTGCTATACAGGTGCTCCTCTAATTACAAACATGAAATTTCATTCTCAAATTTTGTGGAATTTCAAAAACTCTTCAATAATAATAAAATAAGCAAGATTCTTTAGCAAAACAATATAATGTAAAATGACATTGTTAATATATTTTGGCAATATTTCAGGATGGCAGTGATTACACTAAAAATTTTTGCTTTATATTCAGAACTTTTCATTAAAATCTGTGAAATAAACTTTTAATTGATCTAATTGTGAAATAAATTACAATATACAATATATAAAGTTATTTACAGTATTTTTGGAACTAAAATAACAGCAGTACCTGAATTATGAACAAACCTTACTTACAAATTATATTTGTAAATAGGGAAGCCAGTACAAGATATTTTATCTTCAAGTGTGCATTATAACTTTGGTTACTGATATATTTTTGGATATTATCTACAAGTTTTCATTCAAAAACAAATATATCTAAAGATCTATAATCAATCGTAATACTGCTTTCTCAGGTTTATAACTAAAAATGAAATAGATCACAGCACTTTATAGCAGTCCTGAACAACACGTTTATTGCTTAAAGGGTTAACAAGTGAGGAACATTTTCGACTATACAATATTCATACAAGATTATTATATAGCCGAAAACGTTCCTCACTTGTTAACCCTTTAAGCAATAAAAGTGTTTTTCAGGACTGCTATAAAGTGCTGTGATCTATTTCATTTTTAGTTAAAGATCTATAAATTAATACTATGAAAAATGAGCCACTCACTTGCCAAATTGATTAACTCCGCAAAATGAAAAATAGAGAAAAATGATAAAATAATATGCGTTGTTTTTTAAAATTCCCTTTAAAATATAAATTCAAATAACCATTGTAGAATGTATTATTACAGATGTAACTTTTATCTAACAACATATAAAATGCATAAGATAGTATATCCTTGGAGTAATCGTTATTTTTATTACAATTTTTGTGACTAATGGAGTTAATTGATTTGACAAGTGAAAATCAAATTCAATCTTCGAAATATTTTTAAAAATAAGTTAATGCAGTATATATTTCAAATGTTAAACCAAAAGTTTGGTTGCTAGATAATGTCAGAGCATTGGGAGAATGAGGTCGAATGCAAAGAGTCAAGGTTGGTTCCCACTATCTGCCATGGATAGCGGAACGTCATCGCAGATAAACATGTTTGTGGATTCCCACAATCGTGATAAGCTTCGCTTTCCCCAAGATCCCGTCCCCATAATTCATTTCGTGTAAAACAAAATGGATGCTAATCAACAAAAGGCTCGTGCTGTTTACCAAATGATGCTATTAGCTGCAGTAAATAGGAAACTGAAATAAAATCAAGGAAGAGAAAATGTTGGTTTGGAAATATTTATAAGAAGAAATACGAACAATGTTTCTATACAATTCTTGTTGGTTTGGAAATATTTATAAGAAGAAATACGAACAATTTTTCTATACAATTCTGATTAAAGAGATGAGATTTAATGACAGAGAATCCCACCATCTTGACTCTCAAGATTGCCAACCATTCAATGTCACAAAATGCATGGATTTCATTGGTGGATATTATTTTGATGGATTTTACCATCGCGGAAAAGTTGAATTCATCTACACATTGGATGGTAGTGGTTTTTACTCTGCAGTATGAAGTCAAAACCACGCTGTTTTATCCACAACATGCAACACGCACATATTTCATGCGGTTCCGTGTATCTTGATGGATTTTACCATCGCGGAAAAGTTGAATTCATCTACACATTGGATGGTAGTGGATTTTACTCTGCAGTATGAAGTCAAAACCACGCTGTTTTATCCATAACATGCAACACGCACATATTTCATGCGGTTCCGTGTTAATGGGAACAAACTTTTAGTCGCAGTCATCAAGTTATGGTCGCAGTAGAGTCTCCACATGGTCCGCCTTATACGTTTAAAGCGGGAAAGTCGTACGATACGGGAACGCACGAGCGGGGTTTCACTGTACTTAGTATTTGATATTTTGCCATAACTTTTTGGCATGAAAAAATTGGATTTTGTTGTCTACTGTGTCCTGATATTATTTTTTAATTTTGGATTAAGGACCAAAAGCAATTAGGCCTAATTAGCATATGTAAACAATATATAATTTTTTAAATTATCGTGATTTTGGCATTGGATAAAAAAAAATTTATATATTTACATTCTTGGTGATATTCCACATCTAATGATACCAAATACTTTATAATTCTATAAAACTTTTCCATCTAACAAAGACAATTTATACTGTAATTTGATACCGCCGACCGTAATCCAATACCTTGTGTAAACAATCATATTATCCCTCTCGTGGATGAAATATGGTATTCTACTACACAAATGTTTAAAATAATTGTTTATTAGCCATTTTTCTTCCCATTTTCTTAAAATAATGTATGATAAATACTTTTTATTTTATAAGAAGTATTAGTATGTATGAGAATGTTGACTTTGTTGAAAATTTATTTTTTTAATAAATATTGCTATAATTTGTATACGTAGCTATCATCCTGCCATCTGTATACAAGATTTAGCACTGATTTCTGATAAATTATCACTTTTTATACGTTTTTTACTCAAGATTTGTCTCAGTGCCTTTTAAAAATGGCAGATGGTGAATTATTTCTCTGTATTTTGTTATTCTAAGTCATTAATTTTTCAAAAAATAGTTAAAACATAATAATAATAGCATTTTCAAACAAAGGGGATAGGTTGTCACAGCTCTCCCCTTAGTCAACATAATGTAACTAAGCCCATAGCCTGAGGTCATGTAGTTAACCTTCGATGGACGCTGTTTGACAATAATTATTCACCCCTGGTCTACAAATTACTTGTTTCGACTGCAGTGAAATCTGCAGTCGAAACAAGTAAAATAAAGTACAAGTAAAGTCAAAAATAATTGTATTGTTTAAATTTTTGGGTTATATTTAAAATATAAATTACTTTATTATTTAAATTTTTGTGTTATATTTAAAATATAACTAATGTAAACAATCAGCTGATTTAGAAAACCGTTGGATATTTCCCGCCATAATCTAGGATGCCGACTGCCGCATTGATCGTCAAGCGTCATCTTGGTTGCTTTGCTTTTCTGATAAATAGAAATGTATATATTTTTAAATAAAACAAATTTATTGAATTCTATGTGTGGAAAACAGCAAAATCATATTATCTACAAGGGGCCAAACTTTCCCAAATTATAATTTATTAAACCAAATATCTGTAAAAAAAAGTAAAGGTAAACTAAGAAGGAAATGTGGAACACTGTAAAAAAAGTAAAGGTAAACTAAGAAGGAAATGTGGAACATGATAAAATGTAAAAAAAAGTAAGGATAAAATCTGAAGGATATGTGGAACATGACGTAAAAAAGAAGTATGGATAAACTAAGAAGGAAATGTGGAACATGATATAGAGCATATGAAAAATATGATAGAATTTGAGATTTTAATCATTTTTTCTCGATTTAGGCAAAAATAACGAAGTTATTGGGTTTTAAACTTTGACTGGTATGACCAGTGATTGGAGAAAACGGGTGGAGGCATGACTGGTATGACCAGATGGTAGAGCGCTAAAGGTTAACATGGATGAAACTGGACTTTTTTTTTAAATGTTTACCAAATAAGACAATAAATGCCATGGTGGTAAAAATAGCAAGAAACGAATAACTGTTGTCCTTTGTGCTAATATGTCTGGAAAAGAAAAACTTAAATTTTTGCTTATAGGTAAAAGCAAGCAGCCAAGATGTTTTAAAGGAGTGAAGTCATTAGAAGTTGACTATGAATACAATAAGAAATCATGGATGACAAGTGAGATTTTTGAGAAGTGGTTAATTAATTTTGATAAAAAAATGACAAGACAGAAGAG
>AYEL01066874.1:0-22685 GCA_000484575.1 Olivierus martensii | reverse complement strand
GAGAACGTGGGAAGTAAGTTAACTTTTAAACTAAAATATAATACGTTAGCATATAGGAAAATAACGATAAATAAATAGAGTGCATAATAAAATAAAAATAGGACAGGTCCAAGTTAACTTCCTCACAACTGTATTAAATTAAACTTAATTCTGATTCAAATCATCTCAAATAAAAGATAATCAACAATTTTTTTATTTCAAACCACTTCAGTTTTAATAAAATATATTTTGATATCTACTCATTGTGAGAAACTTAGAGTAGTAACTGTATATACTAACCATAATTTATTCTGTAGATTACTAATGATGGGTAGATGCCTAAAATTACTTTATTAAAGATGGTTTGAGTGAAAAGACTGCTTGTTGTGTTTTAATTAAAATACAGTGTCGATTCTAAATTTTTGATTAGTATAAGAAATTGATTTTTACTATAAATATAATTTATATGTTCCAGCCAAAGACTGTTTAGCAGGTTTGGTTGTCAATAACTGGCCAAACATGTTTGTCTACCAAGAATGAATCATAACAACATCTTCATCAATGACAGACTATATTGGTAAATGTTATCGTTACAGATATAATGACAGTCAGTGACTGGTCCATGGCATCATTAATCATCTGCTTCAAGACATTGTTGTAATGAAAACATTGAGAATTTGTGCTCAGTATCAATTGTGACAGTTGTTAATACAGGAATCCCTTGATTAGTGCAGTTAATAAATTCTCGCAATACACCGCATATATCAAAACTGCACTAATCAAACTAAAAAATCAATGGGAATAATTATAATGAATCCTGGAAGATATCAAAATCCAATACACCGCATATATCAAAACTGCACTAATCAAACTAAAAAACCAATAAGAATAATTATAATAAATCCTGGAAAATATCAAAATTATAAATATTTTTCTCTCTCAAAATGTATCTATGTTGCATTATATGTACTTTAAATCATTGAGGAATATATATAGGTATTTAAAAATTTATAGTTAGAATTAAAATTTATTTTTCCCAAAAAAATTATTTTTTTTACAAAATTACATAAATTTTGTAAAAAATAATTGTAGGTTCATAGACATGGAGTACTGGAGAGGAACTGAAGACCGCTGGCTATATAATATTGTAATGGCTATTATTAAGTAGTTGCCATTCACGCTAAATTTATTAAATAAATAAAATTACGAATGAATTTAAAATATAACAATTAGATGATGATAAGTCGTAATATTAGCAGAATTAAAATAAATAAATAAATTTATTGCAATACAGATAGGCCTCGATTAGTTCGAATAATTTGTTCCACAAATTTCTCGCACTATTCGAAGTATTAACTATATGTAAAATATGGTAATTGGTTCTGCCTTTGTGAGATTCCGGCCATTAGCTAACCTCACGATGAATAACCACAATACTAACTTAACACTAACTGTTTAAGAAATATTTATTTTCATATTTTACATCGTTGTTCATCATCTAAATTAATAACTTACCAGGAATTGCGTCTCATACCATCATCAAACCAACCGCCAAATCGAAACCAAAAGAGCAAATCGAAAGCGGAAGTGGAGCACTGCTTTTATGTCGCTTAATCACATCCATTTTTTGCTCTAGCGTAATCACTAACCTCTTCTTTTTTTCGTTTCCTGTTTTATCGTCAAAAGTGTTCTTCCTTTTATCCATTTCGATACTTTTTAAAAGAGAAAATTCTGTACTATACTGTATGTATACGATAGCAAAGCTAAATAATAGTACAGTAATGTTAAACAGTTAATGGCAAAAAGCCCATCTTTCTGATGTTTCACCCCTTCAAAGCCAAGTGACTGTTCTTGGACTGCTTCTCATCCGGTTTTACTAACCGAAAATTAACGGTAATTTGTTAATTGACATCATAAAAGGAGGCGGAGGTTTGTTAGTAAGACTGGTCTATGCTTGCAACTCGCATTAATCGAATATTTGCTCGCACTAATCGAAATCGCATTATTCGAACTCGCACTAATCGAGGCCTACCTGTACTCTAATCATATAGACTACAATCCTCGAGATTCGGTTGGCAATGCTTCAGAGAGTTTGCAAAAAAAATTGCACTTGTCAAAGCACTCTGATCAAATTTGGCACTGCATATATTAAGGGATAGTCTCAAATTATTTTTGTGCACTACTCAAAATCGCAATATTCAAACCTGCACTAATCAAGTGATTCCTGTATAATGTTTCTACAATATAACATAACATTAGAGAGATCACATTTTTAATCCTTTGTTTCAATGCAAACTATAGATCCTTAACCCCTCCGATGCCAATTCATTACTTGACTGGCTGTTGACCTGTCTGCCTCCACTGTCAATACAATTTGATCAGATTTTTGTATAAATGAAATGTTTATAAAGAAATCAATCCAATATTTATAAAAAACAAATATAATATTGCAAATAAAACAAAAATTATGAACCATTTTTAACATGAAATGAGTAATAAAATAATTTGTTTTTCCACCATTTAAAAAATAATAATAATAATGTGTTCAGCATTAAAAGCATAAAGAATTGGAGAAAAAAAAATTCTGTGGTTAATCGAATGTTAGTACAACATCTTTTTTACAAATTGGACATGGTTTTGTGGGTGTTTTTCTTTGTGTCGTTCTGTCGGCGGCGGGTGCTCCTTTTGGCGTGTTCGCTGAAAATCGTTCTGCGGATTTTGCGATCTTATAGAATTCACTGAATGTCTGTGGTCGAGTTGCTACGAAGTGTTGAGCGAGGGATTTTGGTAGGCCATGAATTAGTAACGAAATTATTTGTTTCTCGTTTAAGTTGGCTAGCGTTCCCAGTCTCCGTTTCTTGTCGAAATAATCTTTTAGTCCTATTCTCGCGTCGTATTTAT
Organism: Olivierus martensii; assembly: GCA_000484575.1. Lineage (NCBI taxonomy): Eukaryota > Metazoa > Arthropoda > Arachnida > Scorpiones > Buthidae > Olivierus > Olivierus martensii. The sequence goes on along the minus strand of AYEL01066874.1, from coordinate 19,805 downwards.
ATTCAACGCATTCAATTAGAGGGTCATCCATTTCCGATCCGAAACGGATAATATTACCTTTTTGACAATAATATTGCACTCACGCCTTTCAAGAAACACAAGAATTGCTAATATTGCTAGTTAACAGCTAACCAATCTGACTGATTGTGTGACAGAAGCAAACACAAACAAGCACAGACCTAGTAGGTAATTTCCAATCATCAATAATTTCTTTTTTTCATCCCAAGAAAAATATTCCGCAATTTGTTCGAATCTTCTAATCCATAATTCTACTGTGATCTTGTCTTCTATCCCTTTGAAGCACATGAGTCTTGGGTGATTGACGTCCGACATAAAAGCCGGCACCTTTTCTTCGATTTCTTGTCGTTTTCTAGGCATTTTATCGTTGGTTATCCTGTCGACTAATTTTAAAAATGCTTGGCGGGCCGCATAAACATGTTTAACGGGCCGCAAGCGGTCCGCGGTCCGCGGGTTGCTCATTCCTGATCTATATCATCTTTAATTATTTAGTTTTATGTAATCTCTGTCTTTATGTATTGTCATATATTTTTCTACAATGTAATTTTTGTACCTCCTAATCTACAGGGGATCCTCCCTAACTGTTTCATAAACATTATTATTTTTATTAATACATGATCATGAGATTCCCTATTAGCCCCCAGGGCCTAGAATGTTGTCCAACCAGTTCTACTCATTGTAGAAGTCATTCTCTACTGTTGGGGCCTTACAAACATAATTATTATTATTATTATTATTAATACATGTTGATGAGGATTATTTTATTAGAAATTATTTTTCCAATAGAATGAAAAAACGAATATAAAAGAACACATTAAACAAAACGATTATTAATCATCGATACAATTATAAAAAGTAAAATAGTTTAATGCAATAATATTAATGATTATAAATTCATTAGAGAATTATCTGTTAATAAAATTTTGAAAATATCTGATTTTGATTCATAATAAACATAAAATATTTTCTTATTGTTTTATCGTTCCTTCCAAATTATAAATTCATTTTGTGTGTTTAAGAATTTAACACATTATGTTGTTTAACTAATGACATATAATATATATATATATTTATATAAAACAACAAAGAAATGTGAAATACATTAATTTAAAATAATGAAAAATTTTGAGTAAATTATAACAACTTTTCAATGAATTATATATAATAATTAAATAGGGGAAGTCAAAAATTCCTCACCCTAATCATAATGCAGGTATAATATATATATATATTTATATAAAACAACAAAGAAATGTGAAATACATTAATTTAAACTAATGAAAAATTTTGAGTAAATTATAACTACTTTTCAATGAATTATATATAATAATTAAATAGGAGAAGTCAAAAATTCCTTACCCTAATCATAATGCAGATACACTATATATAATAATTAAATAGGAGAAGAAGTCAAAAATTCCTCACCCTAATCATAATGCAGATATGCTAAAAATCTTAAATTTGGTCCTCTAATTCTTCCTTCTCTTCATATCTTCTTAGAGCAAGAATGGCAAATCTATAGCATGCGTGTCCAAATGGCATGCTGTAATTTTTTGTACGCACAAAATTTGAAGATGGTATATTGTTTTTAATTAAATTATCGCTCTGGTCGACAAGCCAGGCGCAGTTTTTACAAAAATTTAGTTAATTTGACACTCATTCTAAACAGATTCGCCATCCCTTTTTAAGGCCGCATACTTCTCACACCAATTTTTTGTACGCACAAAATTTGAAGATGGTATATTGTTTTTAATTAAATTATCGCTCTAATCGGCAAGCCAGGCGCAGTTTTTACAAAAATTTAGTTAATTTGACATTCATTCTAAAAAGATTCGCCATCCCTATTTAAGGCCGCATACTTCTCACTCATGTGGAACAATTGTTTAATCCTATCTGTAGCGGCAGTTTTTACAAAAATTTAGTTAATTTGACATTCATTCTAAAAAGATTCGCCATCCCTTTTTAAGGCCGCATACTTCTCACACATGTGGAACAATTGTTTAATCCTATCTGTAGAAGTCGGCAGATTTGGAAGCAAACCAGCGCTTTACAACACTACTGATCTCCTCATTATCAAAGAAACTTCTTCCCGTAATTGTTTCATATTTAGAAGTCACAGATAATAAAAGAAGAGGGGCAATGTTTCAAAGCCATATTTGCGTAGAAAACTGACTGTTTCTGCACATTGTCTTGCAGGCAGTGGCGGTTCGGAAGAGGGGCAATGTTTCAAAGCCATATTTGCGTAGAAAACTGACTGTTTCTGCACATTATCTTGCAGGTAGATCCTCAGTTAGTAGTAATATACCTTCGTCAGATTTTAAATATAATTAGGACTACGGCTTTCTTTACAATATTGGAGTCCCTAGAATCAACTATTTGCATTAGCCGGTGGCCAAATAGCTACCACCTGTTTGTAAGCAGTAGCCAAAATGGAAATTCTGGTAGCAATTGGCTACTTGGCTACTGGGTTTGTCGAGCCCTGTAATTGGATATTCAATTTTAAGTATAATGACACAAATTTTAATGAATTTTTCCTTTTTCAGAAATTGTTAAAGCAAAGAATGAAAAAAACCAGCTATCGCAATTTTTTCAATATGGATCTGATGTTTTAAGTCAAAAAATGAATAAAAATGTAAATATTGAAGAAGAAAAAAACTCATCTGAATATTACAAGACAAATGCTTCTCATAAAAATTTTATGTCCACACCAATGAAATATTCCTATGGTAATTATAAAAATTTAATATTAAATATATTATATTCTATAAAATAAATTTATGTATTTATTAATTTAAATTTTGTTAGCTTAAAAATTGTATAATACAGAATTTTTTTTTAAATACTATTATCAACATAAACTTACTATTTTTTATCATGGAGCAAAAGAAAAATATATAATGATTAAGGAAAACTTCTTACTTTAGATATTAAATAAAAGCAAACAATAAGCCAAAAAAGTAAGATAGTGTGACTGTATTACAACTGAGGCAGGCTACGTGGATAGTCGAAAACATTTTTGAATAAACGATTTATCTTACTTTTTTGGCTTATTGTTTGCTTTTATGAAAAATATATATATTTTTTAATCTCATATAAAGAAGTAATAAATTGAACAGAGAATTAAAAGTTAAATCATCATCATTGTAAATGTTAGGATTTATCATCTACACATGGCAGTCACTACTAAAGGTATCATCAGTTAAATGGAAATGTAGCAATCTATGTACCAATCTTTTTTTATCAATAATTTGTGAATTATCTTATAGTTCTGATCATTCAGAATATATGGGATGATTATTTTACACCTGATTTTGGATTTCATATTTATGCTGCTGGTGATTGTGTGCATGCTGTTTAGCTTTCTATACCCATCAATTGCAGCAAAATTTCTGTATTTTTTTGATTCTTTTTGTTGTTTGCACATTATTAAATATTTTTGTTGAGATTTGTAAATGACAAATTTTTTCCGAAAATGGTAACAATTATACTGATTACTAAAATACCTATGCTAAATATAAACATAAGTTCCAAACAAGAAATGCAACTTTGTATAATTTCTCTTCATCTTTCTTGAAATTGTTCAGCTATTAATGTACAACTTAGATATTTTCTGTCAAATAAACACTTCAATAAAATTATATTGTAGAGAAATATGATTGGATGTTCTGCTCTATCTAGTTTCCTCTCCTCATTGTGTCACAAAATCAATTCTATAAAACTGGAATTTTGTCTAAGGTGAATATTTATTCCAATAGTGACTTGAATTTGGAAAATTATTTAAATTATAAAAGAAATATTTATTTCAATGAATATCATATTGTTGTAATACTTGAAAGTTGGATCTCAACTTGTAAGCAGATTTCAAATTTTATTGATATTTAAACTCCAAAGTCAGAGAGATTGGCTTTTTCATGGATCGCCTTAGACACAAGTATATACAAGTAATATCATAAAAGTAAAAATAATAAATACTGTTAGTATTAGCCCAGTTTTGATAGTCTGTCTTCTTAGTCCTTTGTTTAAATCTTGTTTTATAGAATATATAAAAATAATATAAATATAAATACAGCAATCACTGACTTGTATAGATCTGATATATATAGATCTGTACTTAGGTTAATTTTAGTTAAAGCTGGGCTTGAACCCAGTCCTTCCTGAAAAAAAGTGTGGGACTTTGAATTGAATTTGGACCTCCAAGATGGTAAACAGCTGCTTTACTATGCACATTATTTGCTTATTCTTTAATTTAATTATTGATATTTTTAATGTTAATTAAGTCTTTGTGACCCAGTAGTATTCTATAATGTATGCTCCTACATATGTAGACTCAATTTGCATTGGGTTTTGCAGAATGATCCATCTAAGCAAGCCATGGACTGCCTGTATATAACAGCCAATTTCATGAAAAAGAATTCTTTTTCTATTGATATTTTTTTTTTTTTCTAAAGATTCAGTTTTATTTTTTTTTGCTGAAATTTTTTTAATATTTAATTTTTTTCTAATTGTTGTTAATTCCAATTTTTGTTTTTTCAGGTCTTGATAATGAATATTCAGGTAAAAAAATTTTTCTATATAGATTAGATAGATTAAGTCAAAATTAAAAATGTGTACTATAAATTCTGCTATTCATGTTTATTATTTGTTTTTCTCAAAGTATAAAAATGATATAAATGATTTACTAAACTAAACAAAATATTTTTTTATTAATCTAATTTTGAATGCTTTTATTAATAGTTTTATGAATCAAGTTCTGGAATTTCAGTTAGTAAACAAATAAAACTGCTATTACTGGTCTGGGAAAATCCCCATCAATCAGAGTTGCATTAATATTCATGACTTTATTAAAAATTTGAATATTTAGATAAATTGCAATATTATTTTTTTTAATTGTTTACTTGAATTTTTTGGGATATCTTCCTCTTATCATTCTTTCTTAGTTGCTGTAAACATATTTCAATTTTTGGCAAATTTGGCCCAGTAAAGGAATTTAATTTTGTATATTTAAAAAAAAATAGTTTTGTTATTTCCTTTACAATCATTACTTTTTGTCTGACACCTCCCTATTTTGTCATCTCTACTAATATTCAACAAATAGAAGGATGCCTAACATAAACATCAATAGCTGATTACTACATCATGAAACATCAATAGCTGATTATTAAATGTAAACACTATGACCACTTCCATTTGTATTGTAAGCTTTTTATCTATTTTTATATTAAATATTGGCTTTTATTAGCACAATAAAAATGAAATAATACCTAATTATTATGTAAATAATAAATATTGATTGTTTTTTGTATTTATTTTAATTTATAAATCATTTATCATTTTTTTTCTACCATTATTGATATGTTGAATGTTTGTATGAATTTCTATCTCTACAATACTTCTGGAAATCCTAGGATTTGCTATATTTATCTTAGGAAATTTAATAAATAACATTGCATGCATGTGTGTACAAGTACACATATAACTTGATATATACCAATTTGTGAAATATTAAACAATTTCAATAATTTTTCAATTTGTGAATTATTAATTTGTTTAAATTTTCTTGACTTCATAAATGAAAAATTATTGATTTATCAAATATGATTACTATGTAAATTTTACTTGTTTTAAAAATATGTAGATAATGAAGAATTTGAAGAAAATGAAACTTCTCATAAAGTAATTGAAAGAACTTCAATTTTCATGAGCATAATTACCATAATTACAAAAATTACAATGTTAGGTCAGTAATTTTTATAGTATATTGACAAAAATATTTTTATTGAAAATATTTGATGTTTAATATTAAAATCTTTTGTTTTTAGAAAGTATTTTTAAAGTTACCAGATGGCTCTGGTTTCACATGTGGAAAGCAATTTACTTAAGTATTTGTTATATCATGTTGTTAGATACATGGATAATATACAAGTATGAAGATTGTTAGAATAAACTAGATATTAAAATTTTCCATTAGGTATTTAACCTTATATTATATACTCATTTCAGATTTTCAAGATTAAGAAGATGGAAACATTTATTTTTTTTACTTCTTCTTTTAATGTTGCCTTTATTACTTTTAGGTGAGTTTTTATTATATAATTGAATACATTATTTTACATCAGGCATTGTATAAATTTTTATTGCTTTTAAAAATATCAATTTGCAACATTGCTTGATATAAATTGAGTTTCATATGTTGTTTTAGTTTAAGCATTTGGTATTTAATATACTGAAAAAAAATTGTAATGCTATTACTATTCCAATGTTGTTTTAAATAAAATCATTTTTATGCATAAAAGTTAAATAAACACAAACACGCACGCACACACGCGCGCGCGCGCGCACAATCCTCGACTTACGACGAGATTCCATTCCAACGTCTCCATCCAACTTATAACAGGGTTCCATTCCAATGTCTCTGTCATAAGTCGAGGATTTTTTTAATTCTTGATTTGTTTGATTTCTGTTTTAATATTTTTATAAATTAGGTTTCTGTTTAACTTATAAACATAAACATTTATAAATTATTTATTTGCACATATACAATTAAATACAAAATTAATATATATATTCTTTAATATATTTGATATATATTCTTTAATATATATATTAAAGAATTAATTGACTATGATTCATCAAATTAGATGAAATTTTGCAAGATAGCTAATTAGATATTGCATGTGTGTATAATTATATACATTTATTCTTGACTATAATAACTTAATTCTTTTAAATTTTAGTGATATTTGTCCTCAATAAAATAAGCCAATCTGAAATTTTTGATAAACTTTCAAGATCCCAACTTACAAGTGAAATTATATGAATTTTGAATTTATATGATTATCAATTTGAACCCAATTTTGACAAGTTGAAAGTATATAAACTAAATAAGTATTACTTTAACAAGTAATGCTTATTTAATTTATATACTTTCAACTTAAATGGCATTTATAATAATAATTAAGCCTTGATTTATGATTAGATTTTGTTCAAATCCCACACAAGTCAGAAATGCCCAAAATTTATGGATTGCCAATTACTAATACAGTGGTACCTCGGTATATGTCCTTAATTCGTTCCAGATCCTTGGACTTATACCAAACAGGACGTATACCAAACAAATTTTTCCCATAAGAAATAAACTGAAAATGATTAATCTGTTCCTATGAAAAAAAATCCTATTGTTAAATTGGCATATTATATTATATTGATGGCATTGTATAAAATAATTTAAACACTGCTTAATACTAAAATACCTAAATACAAAAGCAATTACAATGGATGAAATAAATGAAAATTTAATCTCACTATGTTGCTCAGAATAGTCAAGTGCCTACTAGGATGGTGCTGAGAAGGGAGGAGGAGATACTATTGTTTGGAAGGAAAGTCCGCTTCCAATAAAACTTCAGAAATCTTAAATTCTGGTGTTTTTCTCTTTCTATTTTCTGTCTTTCTTCCCTACTTGAACCTTGTTGAGACTCCTTGACTTTTACTAAAAATCTGTACAAAGAACTTTGCTTCTGCCTTCTCCTCAAGATGTTTCAGAAATACGACATTGTCTGGTCATTCCAGACAATGCCATTACGATTTGTTATAATTTTTATATAAAGAATGTGTTTTTTAAGAGAACACACAACAGATCATACACGTTCTAGCATGCAAGTCGGTCATATTCCAAACAAAGGTCGTATACCAAGCAAAATTTTTCACATCCAAACAGGACACATACCAAGTTGGACTTATTCCAAAGCATATGTAATAAATACAGTGGTATATTTATTATTACACTCCACTTTATTCATAATAAACTTAAAGAACACAAAATACAAGAACCAGATACAAAAAGGATGCTTTTTTTGTATATCAGACCACTGATCAGGGATTCAAACATTTTGTCAATTGCATTGACTAATCATAGAATTTATTGATGAGATTATTGTTGTAAGTACAAGTTTTTTAAGTTGAGTCTGTCATAAATTGAGGACTATTTATATATAATATACTAGATCAATCTGTCACGATGCCATAAAATAGGACTTCAGTTGGATAGTATGATAGTTTGTTTTATTTGAAAATATTTTATATTAAATCTTTCAAAATAATTAATGTAAAACATTGAACTTCAAAAAGAATTTAACATTTCTCATGACTGATGATAGTATATTTTACAAGATCTCTTTTTACATAGTTTCAGTGGATGATGTACCATAAAATCACTCTAATCCATAATTTTATTTTAACAAACCAATGTTAATATAAATGCCAAAATTAGTTTGATTTCAATTTGGTGAATTAAGTAGAAAATTATCATTATAAAAAGTAATACAGATAGTTCTCTTAGTTCCAAGGTTTTTTGAGAATAAAGTATCAAAAAAAATCAAAAATATGAACATCAATTGCAATAAATAAGTACTAAACATTCATAAATACAGCATTTCAAACATATATGTAGTTATAGGAAAAATCAAAAAAATAGCAAACCAAGAAGCAGAAGTAGCACACCCTCTGTCCATCCTGATTTTATTTGAACATTATGTAAATCAGGTTGGCAATGCAGTACCTGCAATGCATTTCAGATGCACCACACTTGAATGCCATATAGCCATGTACTATATTTCAAATATTGTTCATATATATGCATATGCAAAATTTATGAATATGCATTTCATTATGCATGTGTATGCATAAATTTCAAATTAAACTTATGTATGTATAACAATTACTTGTAATTTTATGTAATTTGATTTTGTGTTATTTTATGAATGTACTTTTTGATTTTTTAGTTATTACATGCATGTATAATCTTTATTTTGTATAAATACAGTTGAACCTCATTAAGACGAATCTTACAGGACTGACAGAATTTGTTCGTCTAAATAGTCGTTCATATTATAAGTAGGAAATGACATCTACTCGTTACACCAAGTTAAACATACAGGTAGATCTTGATTAGTGCGAATAATGGATCCCACGAATTTCTTGCACTATTCGAATTCTCACTAATCAAAGTATTAACTATATGTAAAATATGGTAATTGGTTCTTGCTTTGTGAGATTCTGGCCATTAGCCAACCTCACAATAAATAACTGCAATAATTACTGTTTAAGAAATATTTATTTTCATATTTTACATCGTTGTTCACATCTAAATTATTAATTAATGAGAAATTTGTAAAATGCATTTTTATGATTTATACATAATTATAGGTGCATAAGCATACATTTGCATGTATCATATTTGGTGCACGTTTGTTTAGAGAGCACAGAAAATAATGTATAATTTACAAGAAAAAATAATTTAAATATTTTTTTTCCTTAGAAAAAGTGGTTAAGAAATATATCTCTGATTTTTAATAAATTATCAATAAAATAATAATTTTATACTGTTTAAAAAATATTTGTTTGAATTTTATCGATTATCACAGGATAATTTGATTATTTTATTAGTAGTAAAAGATATCCATAATTGATTTATTATTAATGAGAAATTTGTAAAATGCATTTTTATGATTTATACATAATTATAGGTGCATAAACATACATTTGCATGTATCATATTTGGTGCACATTTGTTTAGAGAGCACAGAAAATAATGTAAAAAAAAAAAATTCTGTGCTCTATAAATAATGCAAAATTCGCGAAATTTGTTATTGTTTTTTATTCTGTATCAGATACAGAAAAATATTTTATTGTTATAAAAAAATAAATAAATAAAATTTGTGATATTACTCTTATATCTATAATTTTAGTAATTTTGGATGAAGATAAACGATAAATGTGGCCATCAAAAATGCGTATGTTGTTGCTTAAAAAAATTTGACGGCAGAAACAAATATAATGTAGTTCGGAACGGAATAATTCAATCTGTTTTTGTATTCATTACAGAAAGTTCATCTCGCTCTTGATGTTCACTGCGAACGATATTGGATAAAACTGCAAAAATGGTTCAATTTTTTATTTATTTTTTTCTTTCTAAATTTCTAATTGAGTATTTATCAAGTATTGCGAAACCCCTTTCATGTTAATGCAGAAACGTTATACGAAGTAATCATAATACGGGTTTGTAACACGATGCAAAAACATGGTAAAGTTTCATAAAAATCTATATTTAAAAAATTCAAAAAAGATGAAATAAGAGGAGCGGAAGAGGAGAAAAGGGTAATTGATGAAAAGAGGCCATTTTTCTTTTCATTAGAAGCGAAGGCTAGTAGATCAACTTTATCCTTAGGCAACGAATCAATCAATAAAACCCATCAGGAGAGAAAGGAGAAGGCATTGTAGATGTACTGAAGTTGCGATCGACCTTCTAGCTTTGGCAAGGGACCAAAATGAACGAATGTCATTAGAGCAAGAAGTGAGCCTATTGGTTATTTCTGCTCAAAGTCACTCTCGGTCTTATCAATGATAGTTCGGATTATTACGAGCCTGAATGAATCTGCCCAATTGGAAAAAATCCAACCTGCAAAAAAGCAAATACTGTAACGCAGCGAATCTCTTTAACTCAGAATTTCTCTCAGGAGAACAAAAGAGAAAGAAATAAAATGAAAAAGATCGAAAGATTCTTATTCCTTTAGGAATATCATTATCATAGGCAGAGTCAGATGAGATTTTATTAAATAAATCATCATTTTTTTACAGTAGATATTTCAAACAGAGGGAAAAAATCATTCCACTTCAGAATAAGTCATTTCATTGAATATAAAAACTATAAAGAATAATGTTATTAGCATTGCAACTTTTCTTCGATATTCGCAATGATTAATGTAGTTTTTTTTTTACCTTTCAGTTAATTTTTTAATTATTTGAGTTATAGAAAACAAAAATTTTTTTTATTATAATTAAAACTCGAATTCATTAAAGTCGATGATGGCGAAATAACAGGATGAAATGGAAGTTAAAATTCTGTTTGACTTTCCATTGTTCGAATGCTATTGATCGATCAGTTTATCCATCTGTCATTTATAGTTAAGACAGGTAGGTATATAGGTGGATTATTTGACAAATTGAGTTAAGGAATCAATCTTCTACTGTTCTAGTTAACAGGATCAATGCTACTTTTAATCAAAAGAAAATCAGGTATAGTTATAAAACATCATGCATCAAGCAACTTGTTAGCATTTTCCACTTCAACTGATTTGTTTCTCCAGTTTTGATCCATATAGTAAGGTAATATACGAGTGCACATCGTGTAAAAATGTTTAATAGAATCATTACAAAAAATATCTTGGTTAACAGAAGGATCACCAAGATATTTTGCCAACGTGAAACTATTTTCGACTTCTCATCGTTTCTAGACAAAACTTCGTTCCCAAAATGTCACCTCCATCGAAATGTCACCTCCTTCGTTCCCAAAATGTCACCTCCATCCTCCTACTGATAAAGTAATTATAAGGTTTTCGACTTCTCATCGTTTCTAGACAAAACTTCGTTCCCAAAATGTCACCTCCATCGAAAACTGATAAAGTAATTATAAGATTTCCGTATTCAGAAAGCGAGTCGAAGCAATAAATGGCGCCGAGAAAATTCCTTTTTATTCCGATAGAATAAAGTCAAAAGCTTATTTTACTTGACAACTTACGTCTTAAGAATCAATAAAGCTGTAAATCTTAATCAAATCGATATGCTTCTGCCTGTTTAACACCAACTTCGCATTAATTAAACAGTGAATATACACATATAAACAAATATATTAAAAGCGGCAGAAGGAAGACTTGATACTCCACCGAGCATCTCTCCCTGATAAAATCCTCTATTGACCAATAGTTATTAATCTCTTCTAGAAAATTTTACACTTAATTAAGGAATTTGGAATGAACACAAATTGAAAATTAATCAAGTGGGCGGTTTTGAAATTATATTTTCAATAACATTTTTATGCCGGTAACAACTTTGTCAGGTAACAATAAATCTTCATGTTGTCGTAGTACTACAACCACATCACAGATGCTTATTAAACTGCTCGGAGTATTTTTATTTATTTTTTATGTGGTTAATGCAAATCGAGATGCTCTAGAATTATTCGAATGCCAAAGAGAATCCTAATTTTTCTAATTATTAAAAAAAAATGGATGTTGCAGATATGCTTTGCATTTTATTAGCGCGATGATGTTAACAGAGAGAAAAGAGAGAAATTTAATTAGTCCAAGAATATTTATTACCGTTTTATGTACGATAATTCTTAATAACACAATTACTTAATAAAATAAACATTAATCAGTTTACCACAAAATGAAAATTTGCCGAAAACAAATTAGCGAATGCGATAAAGAAAATTATAAACAAAAAATTTTTTTTTTGTTGTTTCGAATTTTATTTTATTTCTTTTTATTAATCAGAAAAAATGACAATTTAGAACAAATATACATTTCTTTAATAGCCGTTATGAAATTTGAGGAAAATATATATTTAATGTTTTATTTTTTATTTTTTCCTTTTTTTTTTTTTTTTTTGGAACCAATAGTTCCGTTTCATGTTTTATTTTCCAATAAATTGACCAAGTTTTTGAAAATTTCTGTTCTTTCTCCCATGTAATTTTTTTTCTGGTGTGAAATATTGGATGTTTTATGGATGCTCACAACCATAGGTAACCAACGGAAAACATTTTCCACTTATTGTATTCAATCTCAATATTATTAAAGTGAGAAATAGAAGATGAATCCATAAAGAATTTCTCGTCAAATTGCGAAATCTTACCAATTTAATAATGCCCCCTAAAAAAAGAAAGAAATGTCGTAAATTTCTCTATTCTTCTTCTTCTTCTAGTTTCGTATGTTGTTTTACTTGCTGCTGTCGTCATGGAATGGTAAGCAAACATTTTGAATTACGGCATTTATTTAACCAAATAATTCGTCGTGTGCGGGCTTCGGATATGAAACGTTTGTGTGTGTGTATTGTCCGACGATTGTTTGTAGTTGAGATGAAAGCAGAATTTCATTAAAGGACGTTTCTACTTTAAACAAAACTCGCTTCTTAATTGCCTACAGCCGAAACGTGCTGATGTGTTCAAACAATAACGCAATTAGCCGTTAAGGACGAAACTTGCTCGTTTATCAGACGAAAATTTGCTGGAATTTTCCGTTTATTGAATAAAAATTAGATTATACATAATTTATATATATGTGTGTGTATATATAAAAAGTAATCAGAAGTTTGGAAATTTAGCTAGCATTAATCACGGAATTAAATTCAGTAAAAATAAATGGTTTCGTACCAAACCAAAAGTAAAGTTACAAGCCAAGTTTTGACTTTTACGTGACCATCAAAACTTTCGGCTAATTGCAGACGTGGATAATTAGATAAGAGTTACATTTGTCAGTTTTACAAGCGTATATGTGTATTAAGTAAAGGATAATCTATGAATTGCTACGCAAACACGACTTTTCTATACTGACTGCATGCCACTGAATACGTATAAAGTTTTACAAATACGTAAAACGTTTAAATTATGCGGAAATTTTTTAAAATTTCTTCTATAAAGTTGTCGGTAATTAAAGAATATTAAAGTCTAGAGATAATGAAAAGCTGTGGAAAGAATGTTTACGCCATATATATAAGCGTCAATCAAAGCACGAAATGTCAAAGTGCAGAACTTAAAGAATTTTTCATTAAAACAATTTAAAAGATAATTTTTGTACACATAAAACGTTCGCTTTTCTTTGCATCTAGTTCTTAATTTTTTTCAATATTAAAATAAATAATTGGATTAAATTAAAAACATTTGTGGGACTTTTTAAATACCTGTTGATCTATTTATTTATAGAGTTTAACAGACAATTCGAGGTTGTTATACCTTTATAGTGACTAATGTCCAGTTCGGAAATCCGCTTTCTTTCCTTCTCAAACTGATAACGATGTCACGCAAAAGAGATTTCTTTCTTTACTTTACTTTTTTTTTTGTTTTTTGTCACGCAACGGGATCGAGCAATGATTCGACCCAACTTCAACCAAAATAGACTTCCATCACGAAAATGTTTACCATTTAATGATACTAGTGATCGACGTAATTCAGCATAGAAAGAGATAGAGAGGGGAGAGAGAGAGAGAGAGATCACACGAAAGATGATTTTGTGACGTTAATAAACATCCGCTATTAATATAAATTATATTTTTAATTTAATATTATCCCAGTGTATCTCTCTCTTTCTCTCTATATAAGTTGTTTAACGAGCTAACTTACTTTAGAATATCTAAAATTATTATTCGGCAGATGAGGATACCAAAGAATTTATTGCTGTCGTTAATAATACATAAACTTATTTATGTGCATCCAGTAGTTAAATGACTCGAAAGAATATTTGGAAAATATTTTAAACGGAAGATAAGAGAGATTCTGCTTTTTTCTTCCGGAGAAAATCTTGACTTTTAGAGATTTTGCAGGATGAAGAATCGCAACATCTGTTTTACTTTTACAGTCGAAATAATATATAGTAGCTGGAATATTTTATGGCGATTAAGTCAGAAAGATTAAATTTAATCGCATTTAACTGTGAATATATATATATATATTTTATGTAGGGAATTACACTATATATAAATGGCGTGGAAACTGTAGTGTTCTCGAAGGATACACAAGTACTTTTTTTGAATTTTTACGAACTCGCTAAATATTATCATAATGTTGGAGTTGGAAAGAAAAAGTAAACACACTCGACGCGTGTGAAGTTGGATTAATTAAAAAGTAGTTAGTCTGTTTCTCCGTTTACAGAATTGGAAACGTAGTTTTTAATTTGAATGGTTTCGCGAATCTACAACATTTATTTGGCGATAGAAAAGAAGTGGGATCGATTTATATTCGCAGCAGGAATGCAGACAGTGGTGGTTCCCTCTGCCGCCATCCTTTCCTGTGCAGCATTGTACAGTATTGGCATGGCAGATGATGGATTACACATCAGCCTGCACTGGATGTTATTACAGTCGTGGTGTCCACAAGGCGCGTGGATATCCTAAGACTTCCTGACTTGTTCTTCCTGATGTTAGCAAACACGAAAGAAACAATACTTTGGAATAACTCTTGAAGGAGGAGTAAGTAGTCCCACGATCAGGAAAGAAAAATCACTAAATAAATAGATTTTTCTTTCTTGTTTTGCTATATCTGTATGTATCGGTGAGTACTCCAAATAAAAACTTCCAAATAAATTGCTTACTACAATACTTTTCCCCCTCCCCAATCTCTTTATAGATGCGATGCTTACATTTTGTCGTATTGAGAATGTATAGTTAAAGAGCTCAATTAAAATTTTATATTTTTGAGACTAAAAAATCGATTATGAGTGAAGTGTTAAAAAAAATCGATTCTCTAGAAAGTCTTCTGTATATATATATTTTTTATTACAGATACAAATAATACAATTGTTCATACAAGAAGAGAATTTTGACAATACCTTTTATGGCAAGGTACAGTCGATCCTTTTTTTTTGTGTGTGTGTATATAGAATGACACGAAACACATTGACATTATTTGAAGGGCCGAGTACAAAAATACCTTTTGTGATACTAAGAATTAATCAGCACGTTTAGGCTACTCTTGCCTAGACAAAGGCCACTAGGATAAAAACCGATTGACACATACTTTTTAATTTTTTTTTTATTCCATGGCACGATTCTTCGATTCCCAAAGTTAATATTTCACATTCGAACAATGGCGATATTACTAAAGTTCTAAAATGACACTTTGTAATCTTAAATAAATTTTTATTTTTATTTTTCCAAATTATTTTCGAGTGGACATTCGCTCCGAAGGCAAATCTTTGGACTGTTCTTGATGATAATATTGAACCGAAGTTATCTTGGACTGACATCACTTAAACTTTTACCATTGAATAAATATTCATGGTCGGAAGCTGCGGGTCTGGGAAGGAGTTCTTGAAGCTGTGGATCTGGCAGAGCATCTTTTGTAGGATCTCTAAACACATCACCGTTTTCCATGATGTAATAAAGTTTGTTACCCAGGCCGTGATGTGTACGAGTATGTAAACCTACTGTACCTTCAGAGACTGTCACTATCGAAATTTCGTCTCTTTGAGGATAGTACGATATACTGCTACTTCTTCTTAGTAAACAGTGTTTGCTTCCTATTCTGTATTTACGACACTTATAAAATGCAAACGATGTTACGATACCGATCACAAGAACCAGACTAGCAGATGCTACCGATGATGTGATTACTATTGTAGTAGCATTGTCCCACCAATGGTTTTGAGAAGGTGGACGAGATATATGGTTAGCCAGTAATCGTGAAGACATGTGTTTGTCTGTCAGCAATTGTTCTTTCTCTGTTTTGCTCACAATAATTGTGCTGTTGTCGATAATATTGGTGGTGTGCGTTGAATTATCCTGATTGATTTTTGCGTTTTCTGAAATGTTTTGGCTTGGATTTTCGGATGGTAATTCCGGAATTTCCGTTTCTATCATAATTTCTGTTGTGTTAGAAGGTTGGGTTGTTTCCAAAAAGATGTGCGATTTTTGATACAGGGTGGTGTTGGCAGAAATGTCGATAAATTTGGAGGGAGACGTTGTAGAACTGATTTCTGAAATAGTGGTTTGCTCTGTTATTGACGTGGTCAATTGTTCGATGTTGACGGGTGCGTTTACATCATCTCCAGTTAACATCATTATCGGTTTGAACTGTAGATGAGGGGGAGAAGAACATCTGATGCTGTAACTTCTATAAAACTGAAGATTAGATTTCTGTATCCAATGCGAAAGCCACAAGATTTGTTTGTCGCAAACCCAATTGTTTCCGCTCATCTTAATTACTTTGAGATTCGGAAAAAACGATGGAAAATCCGGCCGAAGATAGATTAGCTTATTATGCATTATGTTTAATTCTCTAAGATTCCGAAGACCGTGCAAAGGACGAGTCGAGTTGATGATTTGAAGAGCAAAATCCGAACTATCGTACACTTCTAGCATTTGCAAATTCTTCAGATGATCGAACAGTGAATCATCGAATTTTATACTCGTCGACATTCTAGAGAGTTGAAGAGTTTTTAAACTGCTGAGACCTTCGAAACAATGAGCTTTCATTATTTTTATGCTGTTTTGAGACAGATCCAACATTTCTAATTGGGTTAAATTAGCGAAAACACCATCGGTGAGGTTTTCGATCTGGTTGGCCTGAAGATCTAGACTTTTCAGACTTAGCAGATCACAAAAAGCACAAACAGATAATTCCCTTATTTTATTCCTCTGTAAAAACAATTGTTCTAAATTAACTAGACCTTTAAAACTATAACTGTGAATTCCTAAAAGTTCGTTTTCCTCCATGTAAAGAGCTTGAAGACTTGGAGGTAAATTATCAGGCACTCGATTCAAATGATTTCCGTTTAACCATAATCTCATCAAATATTCTTGTCGACCAAGTGCATCGGGTTCGATTTCTCTGATTAAATTATCATCCAATACTAAAAGTCCCAAATATGGATAGCTATCGAAGTCACCGGCACTAATGCGAGTAAGATTATTCTTGGCCAAACGCAGATCTCTAACAAATTTAGTGAGACTCTGAGGTATACGCTCGAGTCCCATGTGAGATATGTCGATATATTGGAGCCTGGATCCAAAAAAGTCAAGGCGTGATAGAGTTGTTAGAGGATTGTTGCTTAGGATCAGATGAGCAAGATTAGTTAGGTATTGAAAAGAACCAACTTCGATATACGAAATTTGATTAGAATCCAAATTGAGGTACTGTACCTTAATGAGCCCCGAAAAGCTCTTTGCACTCACCTGAGAAATGTTGTTAGCGCGAAGATTTAATTGTTCAACGCTGGACAGTTGAAGAAAAGATTCGTCGACACTCACTAAAAAGTTAGAAGATAAATCTAAATAACGTAATTTTTGCAAACCGTCGAATGTCGAATTTGTGATATTCTCGAGATAATTCTGGCATAATTCTAGGCGTCGAAGATTCTGTAGTTCGGTAAAAGTGCCGTTTTCTATTAATTTCGTCTGTGTCTGTTGTAATTTCAGTTCGTGCAATTTTACTAAACCGTTAAGCTGATCGGCCGACAAACTAGGTATGATATAGTTCCTCAGTTCTAATCTGACAGCAGTTTTGGGCACTTCAGGTAATGATTCCAACATCCCGTCTCCTACGCAGCTAACATATTCACCAGTCGGATCGCAGTAACAAGAGCTTGAACAGTTGGCTTTTGTACACGATGCAATGGGCGAGTTTAACAACCAACACGTGGAAATCAATATGGCCGTTGACATGAACGAAATGTGTAAAGAATTCATCATACGAAAAACTCGTAGATATCTGCATGATTTCATTTCATTTCTTCTATTAGAAATTTCGGATTTGGTGCGATCTCCATCTTTATGCAATAGGCAACTGTTAGAATTTTTAGAAAGATGTTTAGCGTAGTCATATTTTATGGAGCACAGATTTCTTTCTATAATTACAGTTTCCATCAAGTTCATTGTGGATTTAAATTATTTCTGATGATTAAGATCCATAAACAACTATCATATAGCATTTCCTAGATTGTATATATATATATTATTATTATTATTATATCGTTAGGAGGGAATGTTCATAATCTCTTTATGGTGCAGTTCTTAAGATGTTCATGATAGTCGAGCTGTAATCCAGAGACGTCTCGATTAGAAACATTGAGCCACTTCGGAGGTCGTAGATTCCTTCTTTAATTTTACTACCCGACCGATTTCCTAGATCAGACACTCTTGGGAGCTTTAAGTTCCGGTTCTAACACGCAAGGGAAAAGGAACTTTCCTGTTCGATTGCCCTCACTTCCGGACTAATTTCCAATAAACTTCTGTATCTAGAAGACTGATATTGGAGTATATGCGACTTTCAGAATGCTGCGGAATTGACGTTCCATCCATACACTGCAATAGAAAGAATGGTTATTGTTTGACACATAATCATCAGTTTTCTCATAAAAACAAACACTAAGCCATTTAAAAACTTTTCTAACTTTATTTTTCAATGCACTTATTGCTTTAAGAGCTAAAAGACATTACAACAAGAAAAAATAAATAAATAAATTATAACACATATTTTTATTATTTTATTTTATTTTTAGCAAAGTTTAATTATCATTAATCTTGGAAAACTCATCCGAACGTAAACACATCCGTTAAATTTACAGAGACAATATACATGATAACTTATTTTTTAAATTAATTTTATATTTGTTTATATTAGAAAATTTCGTTTTAAAGTGTAAACGTAATTTTAATTATTTTTCAGTCTGTAGAGATTCTAAAAATATTTTTAAACATATTAAAGCATTACTATTGTTATTTTCTTTACTTTCTTTACGTTCGACTAGAATTTTTGTTATTCGGTTTATTTTCTTTTATAATCTCATAATCGTCTTTGCATGATGGTTTGTGTTGACATTAATAATTTTATTTTATTTTATTTTTATTTTATCAGACTGGTTGCTCTTCTGGCACCGGTCCATTTATTTAATATCAGTACGAAAAGCTATTGAACAAGAGAATTAAATTCAGAATATTTAAAACTATCCTGAAAGGATTTTTAAATATTTAATTTTAATTCCGCAACAGTACTTTTTCTTGAAGTAAAAGCATTTTCTATTTTTTTTATTTTTCTTTTAATCTGTATAAGTTAGGAAGGAAAGATTTCATAATTTATTTATTTATTTTTTATTATTCTCTGTAGGTCATCTCCTATATGCATAATGTTCTGTAAATTATGCCTTAAGTACGCGCTGCTTGAGGGGAATTCGTGTAAAGAAAATTGAATAAAAAATAATTTTAAACTGAAATTTTATGTTTTCAATATATTTTTTAAACAAATA
>AYEL01066872.1:0-45370 GCA_000484575.1 Olivierus martensii | reverse complement strand
CCTTAAAGTTTACAGGTTTTTTTATGAAAACCTGTAAACTTTAAGGCAGGGGTTTCCAAAACTTTAAAACTTATTAAATTATTATTAAAAAAATTTAAAACTTTAAGTTTTAAATTTTTTTAATAATAATTAATACTAATTCTGAATTTCAGTTTTTATAAGAAACTAACTAATGTGCTTAGTGTTACTCAGGTCCATATAATTTATGTATGACCTGTAAAGAAATATAGATATCTCTTGATTTATGAATACTCTATTAATGAATTTGACAAACTGAACAAATATGTATCACTTTTTTGAAATGTGATGATAATTTTTGCTTTTGCAGAGACATGATATCATCAACTTATTATCCACTATAATTTGTTTTAACCAATGATTGTATTTTGTTCTATATAATTATTTATCATCTCTAATTTATATTTTAATAAAATTTTCTAGCATATCAGTTCAAATTTATTTTTGTAAGAAAATTCCATTATATAAATATTTTATTTCCAATGTAATAATATAAATAATTTATTGTTTTATGATTTTCTGACTTTCTCTTCACTATTTGTATCATACATATTTTTTATACCAAATTTACTGCTGCACATCAATTTTATGTTACAATAAAATTTGTTTTGACTTTTTATTAGAAGATCAAGATTGAATGCTGTGGTTGGCAAATTGCTAATAATATGATTATCAATAATCTACTTACTGCATTTTTCAAATACTTTTGCAACTACATAAAATTTATTTTATTTTATAAAACAATGACTGTAAATTACTCCAATGTTTGCAATCTTTAATATAAATAAACTATAGGATACCATCTACCTTTATGACATTTTCTATTAAAAATAATAAAATTTTCTATCATAAGCAATTCTGAACTATGGTATTTTACTATATTATAATAAAATGAAATCTCAATTAGCTAATCAGATATTAAAAGAAAATTATAAAGTCTGATAAGCTAGTCAAAATTTCATTTTATTTTTGTTAAGGATCTAGTTATTAATTTAATTTAGTGTACTATTGGGAAAACTAAATCTAACCAATGTAATCCTTTCAACTGAACTATTTTGTAACTATTAGTTTTGGCAAAATAATCATCATCATCATAAAATCCACAATTATTATATTTTTAAAATAATATTACGAAATATGCACTTTTTGTAGCTAAGATTACTTTATTACAAAGTAACTTTATGCAGCTAAGATTATCTTGTTACTCTGTAATAAAGTAATCTTAGCTGCAAAGTGCTTATTTGGTAGTAATATTTCAGATTATATGAGTAGAAGCAGCAAATGCAATAATATGTCTAATATATTTTTAACATATATAGTATTGATTTTTCATTAATTCTTTTAAAAAGGCCTTGAAAAAATTTATTTATTTTTGCAAAGAATTTATTAAATCAATTTTTTTTTAATTACAGATAAATCTATAATGAATATTTAAAGAAAAGTTTATAATTTTTAAATAATAAATAAAGCCACAATGATTGAAATGTTTATTGCCATAGTAGACTTAAATTCAAAAATCACTTGGCATTTTGGATTTGGAAATTCAAATGGTAAAAAATAGATTAAACATTAATAACTATCTATATTATTATGTTATATAGTATTGTATTTATATTAATGTTTTGGAATGTTTTAATATCAATAGTTAAAATGTATTTGTATATAAACTAAAGAATGATATTTGTTTCATTTTTGTGTATATAATATTCAACTAATGATATCATAATGCAGCCATTTCCTGGCTTATGCAAAAAATTGAGATAGAAGTTTTTATACTATTCAGATTTTGCATAAATTGGAAAAATAATTTTAACAAAAATTTTCTGAATCAAAAACTCCCAGGTTACAGTGGTGCCTCGCAATTCGATGTCCCACAATTCGACATTTGAGTTTCGCAGATTGGTGCATGTGCGTGCATGGAAATGTGATGTCATTTGCTATCGTGGTGCCTCGCAATTCGATGTCCCACAATTCGACATTTGAGTTTCGCAGATTGGCGCATGTGCGTGCATGGAAATGTGATGTCATTTGCTATCTGTCAGTTCCTTTTGGGCTAATTTGGTTTTTGGGCCATGTTTTTGTATTAATTTTCAATTCTACATTTTTCAGAAAGTAAAAAATTTGTAATTATTATTATTTTTTGAGTGAAATGGGTGGATGGGTTCAAAGAGAACCGACCAGAGGAATAATTCCGAAAAAAAGAACATTCGATTGAGCAATGAGACAAAGAAAAAAATTGTAGCTAAAGTACAGAAAGATAGAACATTTAAAATGTAATTCAAGTATGGCATTTCTAGGACAACTGTGGTAACGTTTTGCAACACAGAGAAGATTATGGGTGCTAGGAACATAGAGAGAAGTATATAGATTCTATACTACCACTTGCTATTGAAAAATGATATGTATTCCAGTTTATGGTAACATTTGAGTTAGTATGTTGTTTAACTAGTGTTAGCTGTAAATGAGCATACTGAAGAGGGACAGAATATGTCCGTAAACATTATATGCTAATAAAACTGTTATTACCTTGCAAGTAGTGCTTTTATTCTTCAAGTTTTATAGAGAGAAGATTAGGGCGTCTGCTGGAAGACTTCATTCTAACATCCAAGGGCTAATAAATTGTGTTGTGTATAAAATAGTCTCATCATTTCAACATCCAAGGGCTAATAAATTGTGTGTTGTGTATAAAATAGTGCTTTTTGTAATTTAGTGTGTTATACAATAATAAAACACATGTAATAAAATAAATAATATAGTGTATCTCTCTCACCTCACCCGTAAGTTAGAGGAATGGGATGAGGACCAATAACGAATTAATCTATTTTACTAGTCTTAATTAATCTATTTATTAGTCTTATATGAGAAATATTGTCCCGCAATTCGACAGTTTCTCAATTCGACATTAGTTTGGCGACGGATTACTGACGAATTGTGAGGCACCACTGTATTACAGTGACCACATTTATACAACATTATGCATCATTTTGTTCATTGAGTGAGGGGACAATGCTGCATGGAATGATATTGTACCAGTAATACGATACTTGAGATCAATAAATATAAGTCAATACTTTATGTTTTTGTGATCAATTCACAAAAACCTAAATAAATCAATATGAAGTTTTAATTTAAACTAACATGCCACACTTGTAATTTGCAAATACAGTAAAATCCCCATATCTGTGGTTTCATTTAACTATGATTGATCATGGTCCAAAAAAATTAAAAACTTTAAAAATATAGTAAACATTCATAATTAAGTTCATTTCATCACATTATGCATTATGTAGGCAATTTGTCATTAGTGCATCATCACAAGAAGAATGAATATTTTAGGGAAGAGGGGGGAGAGAGAGACCACATAACTTTTATAATTATTATATTTTATTATTAGATTATTGTTTTTGATGTCTTATTGTACCTAATTTATAAATTAAACTTTACCATAAATATATATAGCATGTACAGTATACAATGTTTACTATAATCTGCAGTTTCAGATATTCACAGAGTGGCTTGGAACCTATCTTCATAAGATCTGAAAGTCCTACTGTATAGTAGATGTTTATGCTCTACATCTTAAAAAATGATTAAGTTATGCAAAATATTTTACATAAAGTTAATTTAACATAAATTGAGTATTAAATAAGTTGGAAAGAGGTTGTATATTGATTTTCCATCATGAAACTAAATGACAGCTTAAATTATATTAAATAATGATTATTATTTACTTCATTCTTACTAATTAATATATATTGAATTTAATTTAAAATTTAAACCATTATTCAATTCCAAAAACACATTCACATTTAACATTCATATATTGAAGACTAATCTAATCATATTTACTAAAGTCATAGACATTCTGCAACTAATAATAGCAAAGAGAAGACCTGTTGAGAAAGATCAAAAGCGTTTCTTTCTGAAATAAACATCTATTTCTGCATAGTGCTTAGTTTGTCTCTCTGCTAATCATATTTATCATGGAATCCAGGCACAGCCCATTTATCAGATCCCACAATCCAGCTGACTTCTTTGCAGGGGTAGGCAGCCTGCAGAAGCACTTGTTTCGTCTCATCACTTAGTATTCTGAGTGGAAAGTGGTGAGTCTATTACCAAACAAAAAAAATCTAATTTGCAACAATTCAAAAATAAATTGTAAATACAAGTGTTTCAATACTCAACTATGGATTTTTCTGTGGACTGATTATTATACTTTATGTAATATGTAAATTTTTTCTACTGTTTTCTTGTAATATTCACGGAAATTGGTTTACTATTGCTCAGAAAAAGAAAATAAAGTTTTATTTTGATGTTTCTCCTATGTATATTTTTTTACGAGCTATAAAATGACAATATTTCTTCATTGGATTTTATTTCAATAAATTCAATCTAGTAGATTAATTTATAATAACTGGCTAATTCTAATACTATGGTAATTTATATAAGTGGTAAATAATCTGTTAATTTTAGCACAAATCTTAATACATCAAATTCTAATTTATGAAAATGAGCATGAAACAAAAAATATGAAGAAAGAATACAAATAATTTTAATACTACTGTTTAAAACTTACTGTTTATTGTTTTATTAATTTTTATTTTCTCATTTATGAAAAATTATTATTTAATCTTGAACTGGAAACATTCTATCTTCAAAACTGAATAAGTATATGCACATATTAGGTAGGTATTGTAAATATCTTTTTAGGATTGGACTAGCCTGCTAGGATGATGAGAATTTCTCTAAGTAGTCTTAGTTGAAGCAGTTTAATAGTATTGTAGGATGATGAGAATTTCTCTGTAGACTATCATAGCTATAAAAACTGTTTAGATCATACTTAAATAAAAACACAGCACTTTTATTAATTTTTATTTTCTCATTTATGAAAAATTATTATTTAATCTTGAACTGGAAACATTCTATCTTCAAAACTGAATAAGTATATGCACATATTAGGTAGGTATTGTAAATATCTTTTTAGGATTGGACTAGCCTGCTAGGATGATGAGAATTTCTCTGTAGACTATCATAGCTATAAAAACTGTTTAGATCATACTACAAAAAATTATGTAATAATTTTTAGTAGTATGATCTAAATAGTTTTTATAGCTATATTGTACTTTTGTATTTTCCAATTCTAAATGTCTTCCCATTCCAATATTGCATCCTCTCTTTATAAAATTAAAAAATACATATCAGTGTTGTTGTGTTTTAGTAATTCTTTGGTAAGCAAAATTATTTCCAATGTAAGGAAAATTGATGGATTGAACAAATCATGATATTTATCATTCTCATTATTTTCATGACAAAAAAGTATCACAATTACTGTGGATGTAATATGATAAAAATTATATTCTTTCAATAAAAAATAAGATTTTTTTTTTTTTTTATATATAGAATGTGATATCTATGAACAACACACAACAAGATTATTAACTGAACCAAAATAATTTTTTTTATTAAAGCACTTTCATATATTAGCCAATCATAAGTAAACTAGAGATTAAAGAAACAAGTGGAAAAATTCCCCTACCATAACTACTTCAATAAAAAATTATTTTGTGTTTGATTAATAAGCTTCTTGTATGTTTTTGTGTTCTCCAAATCAGGATTTTAATTACTAACCAGATATAGTGATTACACATGAAGTCTACTGTATTAATCAGCAATTTCTTAAATAATATCTATAATGGAAGGGAAATAAATATTATTCATACAATTAGAAAGCAAAGGAATAAAGGCACTACAAAATTTAGCTGTATCATTATTATTTATGATATAATATATATAAATTAAATTGTATGGTATTTTGACAGATGTTTTGCTTCCATACAAAGTTATAATTAACACTAATTATTAATTTCATATTAATATAAATTCATTCAATTCTAAATTACCATCATTTATAAAAATTAATATATATTAATTATTTCTAAATTCAATTTTTACAATAGGTTTACTGACAACCTTTAGAAGCTATCAGTTAATTCATTGTATTTATTGAGAGTATTTACTAAGGAGTTCTTTTGGATGATTATGATAGGCTAATAGAGAAAATATTTTACCCTGATTTATTGACATTTTTTAAAGGCTGTTAGTAAATCAGTTTAAAATGCTTTGTTTATTTGCATATCATAATCATTCAAAAGAATCCCTTAGCAAACTGATTTATTTTATCCTAGAGAATTTAGAAAAAGATCATAGTACAATTTATCCTTAATGATTAATATCTTAAGTTACAAATTTTTTGTATATATAAACAAATTTTCAAATTTTTAAAAACTACAAAAATTTTAAAAGTTAAAATAGCAAAATGGTCTAACAGAAAATATGCAAACTATAAAGAATATATAGCAACACATGATTTCAAGACAGGAGCTTCTATCAAAAATCCATATCTTAAAACATATATATATAATTATATTTCTAAGACTCAAATAAAAAAGACTATTAACTGATCCAAAAAATAGCATGTTAAACAGTAGAAAATACAGTGCATTCTATACTTGTAACAATAAATTTCAAATTATACAAATTTTTCAACTCAAATTCATTAAATACCTAAGTGTTATAATTTTCATCTTATTAAAATATCTTAATTTAGTTTTCTTCAATTAATTAGAATAATTTAACATAACTAAAAAGATAGTCTATATTTATAAATTTATACTATTTGCAAAATCAAAAACATCTTAATGTGATTTAGCATATTTTGCTACTAATTAAAAATTCAAAGTATCTTCAGATTTTAATGAATTTTTTATTTTCTAACATTACACTTCTGGTTCTAAACTGAACACTGAATTCTATAATTGAAATTAATATAAATACAGATTAGTCTAGTCTCTCTATAAATTAATCTACTTTAACTTTTAGCAAATAAGATTACAAACTCTTTAGTAAATCTTATTTATTATTGGATTAATTTATAATCTTATTTAGTATAAAATTAGTTTGAAAATTTTTTAAATTGATTTTTTTCTTGTTTTAAATTTTATTAATTTTTAAAAGAAATCAGAATTTACATTGATAGCATTAAGCAATTTTAAATTATTTTACATATAAAAAAAAATCCATCAAAAGAAACATTACTCATTGATGAATCAAAAATTGTTATATAGCTATTTTTCATCCATTATAGCAGATATAGTACAGAGAATATTTAGGCAAAATAACTACTTAGTTAATTTTTATACTAAATATAAGTTTGTTTATATTTTCTCTTATTGTTGTAGCATTATATCAATCATGATGCAAAAATTTTAATAAAATATATTTATCAATATATTAATAAATAGTCTCTCTAATTTAATATATAATAGGAATTTATTTAAAAGTTCATTTAAATTTCTAATATATTTTATTAACATGTGTAATAACTATATATAATAAAAAATACAATAATAATCTAGTATTAAATACAAACTATTAAAAATACATTCAAATTTCAAAATTACTAATAATCAAAATAAATAATTAGATTTAATTTGACATATAACAGAAAATCCCTATGATAAATTAATGATTATGTTTATTTTTATCAGAAAAATAAAAATAGTTCTATATTATTTAAAAATATTTATTTTCTTAATTTAAAACTTAGATCTCTCATACATCAATATTTAATTGAAAATTCAATTAAAAATTTGGCATGATTTTTATAAAGATTAAGTTGAAATCCTAACAGAAGTTTTGATTGCTTTGAAAGTATTTAAGATCAAACTAAGGACATTACTTGTCAGGAAGAAATATATACCATCAAATATTTATTAAATTTACTATCTGAACCAATATGCATGATCAATAAGTATTCTAATAAAAGCATGCTTAATCAATTAAGTTAAATTAATGGAAATTGATATGGGCTATAGTAGTATCACGTAAATAGACTATATTAGCCGAAATATGATTAAAGTAACTATTAATTAATATAAAATTATAGGTGAATCTAAAGTTAATTCAATAAGAGCTTAAGAGTGAATAATAACTTTGGAATAATATTTGCTAACTTTTCACAAAATTTGCTATTTATAGGATCATTTCCTGGTTGTGAATCTGTTCAATAAAAGTCTAGAAATCATTTAAATTATTAAAATATAACTGAAATCGCATTATTAAATTAACTAAAAACAAACTGAAATGCTAGTTTATCTACCATTGCTTCTTATGAAATTAAAATAAACAATTCGATATTGAGAAACAAACATATTTGAACCAAGTGAAATATTTTCAATATAGCCCTGTAATGATCGGTATGTGAATTCTGCACTAATGAAAAAATTTTTTATATTTATTAGCACACTCAAAGGCGCTATATATCCAAATGTTTATTGAAAATAACAATATTTCACGTTTTATGAGACTTCTACGTATCTTGGGATTACGTTTGTCCTAGTTACAATTCTATATCCTTCACCAGTATGTATTTTGAGAACAGTCGAATGTAAATGTGTGAAGTCGAGAAACGTTTATACTCTTAGAAAACGATTCAAAATTTCGAAGCGCTCACCTAATGAACGATGAGACAAACACAAATCACAACTCACACGTTCGACGACAGCAAAACAAAATGGCGCTCCTTTTTATCGCCATTAGGTGTCGCTGGAGAATCAAGAAGAATCGTGGACAGTTGGAATCTCAGAACATGAGTAGTTGAGCGCAAATTCCAGCTAGTTTAAGCGTAAATGAATTCAAAATATTTGGAAAAATTCAGTTTATGTCGTTTTTAAACAAAATTTTTCTCAAATTCATTTTTTTTTATTTCTAGAATACTTTATAATTTTATTTTTCTGTTACAAAATTTATTTTAGTTACGTAATGTTTTGTAATTATTTTTAAACAAATAATTATTTTCAACTTTTCAAAATTTTATGCAATTAAAAAGTTATATTATTGGCATTTTGATATTCAAATGTTATTTACAGCCAATCAGAGAAAATCGCAAATTGTGAGTTTTAACATTTGATCATAATTGCTTTCAATGTGAAATAATCATATTTGTGCTAAAAGAAACAATATTGTTGTTTCATACATAAACGCGATTGTATGTTTGTCTATTTATATAAATGATAATTCAATATTTTATTCCAAACCTCTTAACCATTTTATTGATTCTAGTACCTCAGTACAATTTTATATAAGTCAGTGGTTTCAAACTCGCGGCTCGATATGCCTTTTTTTACGGTTCTCGTCTCATTTTTATTTTAATTTCAAGAATATATAGAAGATATTTAGAAAAAAAATCACAACCATTTTTTATAAAGTATTTGAAAATACTTTCAAAGTTTGAAATGTTTTAATAAGTTGTATTAAAAGTCAGTAAAATATAGTGGATTTGTTTGTAATGGAAGATCTATATTGAAAAAATTCTATCATTTACAAACGGTTTATAATTTTGAAGATGACTTGAGGCATATTATTAAGGAAATTAAAATATAAATAGTTAAAACCACTAATCAACTTTTTATATTATTTATTTCTTGTTTAAAAAAATCTTTTTTTCTCGTAAGGCGTTAGTTTTACATATGCGCTCTCAACCATCAATGATGTCAAAAGTATTGAAGAGAATGGGTTTGAGACAAATAATATAGACCGTAGAGATTATTTTTAACACATTTTGCACAATTGTACTGGTTAATAAAAAGTTTTAATTCTTATACTTCTTTATCTTCTAATATGGAGAAAGTATAGCACCTTGTTCCTTGTATCGCTCCTAGATCATATATTGTACTATTTATACCTTCCTTTCTATTTTTTAATACATACTGTAATTAAATGGTTCGGTAGCTACTATGGGTATTTTTTGTTTTAATTTTTATAAATTAATTTTAAAAAATAAACTCGAGGAGGAAGCCAAAAGTTCTTATTCTCATTATATTGTGTGTGCTATAGATCTGTAATTGTAAACAATGATAGATTACTGTCTTACTAATACGAATGCCCTTTTTATTTTGACAGATCCTGTTTAACCGGAATTAGAAGCTTAATAGCAGTAGAAGGTGACATGCTTGACAAAATTGAATATCGAGCCATGATATGGTTCCTTCGTCTTCAAGGGAAAACAAACAATCCACAAAGAGATGTCAGCTGCATATGGCGAAGAATGTTCATCATATAAGACTGTGAAAAGATAGAAACGGGAATTCAAATATAATCGCACCAGCCTACAGGATGATCCAAGAGAAAGCCGTCCAGCAACGTCATTGTTTCTATGTTTTGTAACAGCAAAGGTATCATATTAACAGATTACCTACAAAAAGGATCAATAATAAGGGCATACTACAGGAACTTATTACAAAAGTTACGGACAATATCAAGAAAAACAGAGGTAGTTTGCTGTCAAAAGATGTATTGCTACTATTTGACAATGCACCTGCACACCAACCTGCGGAAACAGTCACTTTTCTGCGCAAATAGGGCTATGAAACTTACCCCCCTGTATTCTCCCGACTGGCATTTCAGACTTCTTCCTGTTTCGAAATCTGAAACATTTATGGAGAAGAAGTTTCGATGATAAGGACTTATTATGCTGTGGAGAGCGTCTGTTTCGAACCAACTTATACAAAGTTAGGATTAAACAACTATTTCACAGGTGTGAGAAGTGTGTAAGAGGAGATGGATATACAGAGAAGGAAGAGTTGAAGGACCAAATTTAAGATTCTTAGCACATTTAAGAATTTTTTTGGCCTTCCTTCGTATGCTATATACAATATATATTAGCATTAATTTACATTTTCAAGTAAATAATAAATTTTCTTAAATTTCGAAATTTTATGAGAACAAACGTAGGAATAAAATCATCAATTATAAAGTATTTACTACTCATTGTGATATACAATACATAATCGATTGATAATTATAATTAGGCTGATAATTATTCCTTAGTGTAAATTCAGTTAACATAATATGTTAATTGATTATAATAATATAAATATTATTTATATTATAAAATTATTCCCTTTACACGACACACAGAAATTACTTAATTATACTGTATTTGCATAATATTTGCCCAACCCCTCGATTTCATAATTTGGTTAACCCAAGGACATTTCAGGTTAACTCCTTGGGTCAACTTCTCCGCAGGGGTGGGAAACATGTGAAAAAGGTTTATTTTATCCCGCTACGTAGCAGTGGCGTACCCAGAATCCAGAGTACTCGGGGCAGCATTTTTTTGGCCCTCTCTTCCCGGGGAGATATTATTTTTTTGCCTCCTCTTCCCCTCCAAAAAATACACCTGTTTTAACTATCAACACACATTTTCTTAAATAATTTTTAAGAATTGAAAGTTACAAAAATTTTTATACAAATATCTGATGAATAGTAATGATATTTCATGCTCTTTGCTCCCCATTCAGCTTGGTGCCTGGGGCAAACTGCCCCCTCTGGGTACGCTACTGCTACGTAGTATTCTACCTGAGTGGAAAGTGGGACATCTGTTATAAAAATACTTCCCAGGAATAGGCAACTCATGACAGGGCTTGTTTCCCAAAACCGAACCCGAGATCTCTAAGGTGGAAAGCCGAAACTTTTCTTCACGGCCGATCCGTA
The DNA here is from genome assembly GCA_000484575.1 of Olivierus martensii. Taxonomy (NCBI): domain Eukaryota; kingdom Metazoa; phylum Arthropoda; class Arachnida; order Scorpiones; family Buthidae; genus Olivierus; species Olivierus martensii. The sequence continues at coordinate 33,799 of AYEL01066872.1, read as the reverse complement.
TGGGCGCGTTTTTAAATTCAACACTCTCCACCACTGATATATATCTAAAATGACGTCATAACAATCCATCGGTGGATGCTAAAGTGTCTGTTTTTAAATTCAACCCTTGCGCATCAAGATGACTGACTATTTGGATGTTGTTTTGTCTTCTGGTGGAGAGTGTTGAATTTAAAAACACGCCTTATTAGAATGCTTCACCTCTAAGCAACTTTTGGTTGGATGGGCGTAAAACAAAGTAGAAGAAAATCTCATCACAGAGATGGGCAATCAATGGCAGAATTTGTTTTCGCCGCGTCATTTACTTGTTAGTATAGGGAAGCAACGTCCTACGTTGCGTTGATAAAAAAGATTGACCAGCTCCAGATTCATATTAAAAATATCTAGAAGTCTGGGATCCTGTATTTAATTAGATGGCATGTTAATACCCAGGAATAACCAAAATTTTACAGCTATCAATCTAGTTCCTGTGACAGATTTACTTTTCTCTTTCGGCCTTTAATGAGTGTCTAATTTTTTGTTTTACATTATAACTTCAATCGCCACTAAATGCTGTTAAGGTTACACTGGGGTGTTGGGAATCAAACTGCGATTTTTGGAGTCGACAAAAATTGACAGTAGGTGGCAATTTTTGTTTTTGACTTGGAGGAAAAAAGGAAGAATAAATGGTGGCGATTTGACAGACGTCATCTGATTATTTATTCAATTATATGATTTTATGTAGAAAAGGATTAAGACGTCTGTGTAATGTTGTTTTGTTCATTTGCTTTCACGGAATTGCCAAATGTGATAACATTCGATAGTTGTCATCAAACTGATCAAAAATTATAATAGAACTATGGACGAAAGCGGCACCGAATAGAAGATATTCCGAAAAATTTACATCAGAATGGGGCAAACGAACCAAGTATCGCTGCCATGTTGAATGAGAAGTAAAACGTCACGTGACCATCTTCGTAATGACGAAAATCTGCTATGGTTTTACACCTTGTTTTAAAAGCCAAAAATCTGCAGGGAATTATTCTTACGATTATGTGAGCTATGATTTTATGCTGAAATCCATAAGTTACTTATGCAATTTATGGATTTATATATTATATATACATTAATATATAATACAGTATATATTTGTATCAAGATGTATAATTATATCATCTTGAAAGTGCCAAGGAGTTTGAATATAATTCTTGTCTGTGCGACACCTTCAACATGTATTAAATTAAACACCCGTATAACGTGCTCTCCTATAACACGAATTCATATAACGAAATCGCTCTTCTACAACACGACGCACTTTGTGTAATATCTTGAAAGTGTCGCGCAAGACATTGCCCCTTTCAAGATGGCGTCGCGCAGAGGTATTAATACTTCGTTGTGATAAGTGACTTTTTCATAGCCTATTATCGAGTTCCGTTTTCGCGATTGATTTATATACCGATTTAATACTAGTAATATAATTAAAAATATTTTGCAAAAAGTTTTCGCGATTGATTTATATACCGATTTACTACTAATAATATGACTAAAAATATGTAAAAATCTCGGATTCCGTGTAAAGCAGAATCTTGCCCTTCTTCTTCTTTCCTGTTTATATGGACAATCATGCCCTTCTTTCTAAATACTTTAATGAAATTTCGGTTAAAGTGCTGCCACCTGATATTTAAATAATTTTTATAATACCAATTATAATGGTCTGACGTCAAACGAAGAACCAAAGACTGTAAAAATTATAATTCGATTATGAAATATTACGTAGATTCCGTTTCATATCCAAAATTTATGTAATTAAATATTAAATTAATAGATGTCGGTAGCGTAGCCCAAATTAATTAAAATAATTATTAAACTGCAATTTAATTTAAAATATTTCGATATGCATTTAATTTATCAGTTAATATTTCAATTATAGAATGTATTATCGGTCAGAAACATTGGCATTGATATAAAACATTTAATCGGATCTTCACATAAAAATATAGTAGAGGAAATGGATACAAAATGACTGCAGTCTAGAATTTCATATAAATGAAATCTTCAACATTTTGACGAACAACTACATAATAATATGTATTTCTATTAAATAAATTTGACTAACTTGTAAGTTGCATGACGAATTAAGGCCCTGTTATAGGATTATTTCCCGTTTTTTTTCTGTGGTTTAAGCCGCTTTTCACTGTGATTATTTTTTTAATAACAGATGTCGCCACTCAAGTAGAGTACTAAATAGCTAACTAAACAAACCCTCTCACAGGTTATCACCGCTGAAAAGGAGGATTATGGAGGATAGGAATCCATGAGCCGGCCCGGACTCCATGATAAATATATCAAAGAAGTGGGATCCGAGAATCGAATCCAGGTCTTCCAGATAGAAAGACGACGAGTTTTCACGTAGCCAATTCAGCCGATACACTGTGAGTGCTAAGCGGCGGTGCATTGTGCACTGTAACACCCAGCCCTTAGTTCTCATCAAGGTATCCTTCATCTGGCCGCGATCATCTTTGACAGAGTTAACCATTAGCTGGAGAATGAGATTCAACAAATCGGACCCGGACTTGCCCTTTGATAAGATGGATATGGCTTTGAATCTCAAAATTTTCACGGAATTTTAAGAAAGTTGAATCATATATATATATATATGATTCAACTTTATATATATATATATAAAGTTATATATATATAACTATATATATATATTTTGTCAACAGAACATGACGCCACATTCCATTCAGATAGAATACTATGTGGCGGGGCGAAACAAGCCCTTCCACAAGCTGCGGATTGTGGAGGACGGGGATCGACGGGCCAGACCCGGCCGATGATAAATATTTTCAAGTGGTGGGACCCGGGATTCGAACCCGGGTCCTCCAGAGTGGAAAGTTGAAGCGTTTCCATTCGGCCAATCCGGCCGACAAATCACATATATTTATGATTATAATATGTATAGGCTTTACGTAAAATTATCAACATATCAAATTTTATTTTGTCATCCATAACAATACATCAATATGTTATTTATATTTGCTGACGTTTGCATGATTATTGCTAATTTTTGCGAAATCATTTTTTAAGTTAAATTTTTTCATAAGTATTTAATTGACATTTAATCATGAAATTTTTGATATCAGAATTTCTTCAACTGTCAGCTAGATTGGGCACATGGACACGCTTCGACTTTGCATTCTAGAGGATCGGATTCATTTCTTGAATCCTCTTCCATGGAAAATTCTTTAATGGGCTCCGGGTCCGGCTCATCGATCCTTGTACTCCACAATCTGGTTGACTCTTCGCAGGATTGGGCAATCTGTGGCAGGACTGTTATAGCTTTGTCATTTAATGCTATCTCCAATCAGTAATGATAATTATCTAGTAACAAAAAGAAAGAACCCCATCCTTCACTTTTCAGTTAACCCCAACATGGGTATTGGTAGGTTTTAAAAAACATGATAGGTTTTAAAAAATGGCTGCTAAATATATCTATCTTGTGTGATTTGGAGGCATAATTCAAATTAAGTCATAATATATATATATTTTTCCTCTATGTGATTTAACCCTTCTTTCTACCCGGTAGATACTAAACGGTGGGGCATTTCACTGCCCATCATGGTCACCTACACTTTGATGGAGTCAGCCATTAGGTGGAATATGGAGTTCAAGGAGCCAGGCCCGAATCTCTCCTGTAAAATCTGGAACTGTGGGACATCGGAATTGAACCTGGCCTCCAAGATAAAAGCAGATAAAAACATTGATTATTTTGATAATCAATGTGAATAATAATAATTTTTCCTGTAAAGCAGCGATAATTTGATCATTTCCATCAAATGGAAGCAATCAACATTGCTTCCATTTAAAAATAATAATTGTTTTGGAGATATATTCTTCTGATTGTTAAACGGAAATGAGTCTTCATTAATTAAAAATAGTAATGTTTATTACATAATAAATTTTAGCCTTGAAATAAAAGAAAATTAAATTTATCCAATAATTAAAATCCTAACTTTACATATGCCAAATATTTCATTTTTTTCTGTGGAATCCGATTTTATTCACATTCTTCAAAATTTTTTCTAAGAATTTCAAGTTTATCTTCGATGCCATTTCTTATACGCTTATTTCGCCATTTAAATTCCAGTTTAAATTTTTATGTTGCTAGGCTAAAAATATATTTTGTTAATTTTATTTAATTTAAAAAAAAATTCGCAACAATAAAAAATATGGCGATCAGCAGAATAAAAAAAAAAACTGATAACGGCGAATGACGTGACACGATTACACAATAACATTCAAATCAGCTCGAATTTCCCCAATTTCCGAAATGGAATTTCCTCAATTTCCGGTTTATTACAGATCTGTGGTAATAGTTTAATCATTAAAAAAATTTTTATAATTACTGCCATATTTAAAAATGTTAATTGTAGTGAAGCGTAATTGCGAAATATCTCGCCGGCTTCCCATTTTACGATTAAAATTTCTCGAATAAAATGAATTAATATCATTCTAATTGCCAATAGATAGAGTGATATTAATTCATTTTATTAAATGCAATTTTTAACTGAAAACAGATTTTTTTTCTGCAAAAACGCAAAATTCGCTTTTTCCGGAATAGCGGAAAAAGCGAATAACGCTCGCTTTATACGGGTATATAATGCATATATTACAGGCTCTAAGCAGTAGATATATTTAGATCGTTGATCTATATATAAAAATAATAAAAAATTATCAAAATAATACATTTTTTTCCAAGAACTACAGTTAATTACAAAATTACATATAAATGAGATAATACATACAAATACGTAGGTATAACCAGAAAATCATGAGAATGTCGTATCTATACTGTAGCATGCTGATTAATAAAAATCAAAGATCAATTTAATTGTTTTTCTCGATGGCGAAAGATGATAAGCGACTGATATAATTGATTTATATACGTTTATTAAATAAAAAAATTATCTAACTTACTATTTCTTTAATATATCATGTATTGTATGGTTTCATCAATAATTTGACAGTTTAACGAGATAAAAAAATGTTTTATCTGAGAATGGTTTACAAAATTAATTATCAATTGGAAAAATATGTTAAAAATGCCAATTTTTTTTATTATTATGAAAAAATGGCTGATAAGTTATCGGAAAATACGCTTATTTCGCCATTTAAATTCCAGTTTAAATTTTTATGTTGCTAGGCTAAAAATTTATTTTGTTAATTTTATTTAATTTAAAAAAAATTCGCAACAATAAAAAATATGGCGATTTTTTTTTTCAGAAATATTGATTTTTTACGTGAATTATTTTCGCCAAAAGACGACGTTACAATAGCTAGTTTCAAGGAAGTGGGCTAGTTGTTACTTATATTTTACGGAAGTGATGTCTTGTGTTTAGGTAGTTCTGTGCATCGTTATCGGAGGAAGGAAAGTTATTAAAAAGTGAAGAAGATGATAGTTATGTGCACGTTTGTCATTTTTATGCGGTAAGTTTTCTCTTTTTAATCGAATAAAATTTGAATTATTGCGCGCACAGAAAGTGTAACCCTGCATTTATGAACGAAACTGCAAAATAATTGAGATATACATATATATAAATCCAAATTAATTTTGCTGATGATGATAATTTAAATTAATATATTTTTATGAGCTTAAGTATGAATATATAAGGGCAATATAATATAACCAATATTGTATTAATAGGATGTGATGATTACAGTTGTAATATGATAAAATTATGTAGTTTGATCAATAACTGGTTTTGATATTATCAAAAATTTTAGACAAATCGACCCATTTGTGGATGATTACAGTTGTAATATGATAAAATTATGTAGTTTGATCAATAACTGGTTTTGATATCAAAAATTTTAGACAAATCGACCCATTTGTGTTTCAATACTATAGAATGGAACACTTGTAAAGCTGGATTCTGCTTTTCACAGAATTGCCAAATGTGATACCATTCGATAGATCTCATCAAATTGGTCAAAAATTATAATAGAATCATGGACGAAAACGGCACCGATTAGAAGATATTTCGAAAAATTTATCTTAGAATTGGTAAACGAACCATGTACCGCTGCCATATTGTACGAGAAGTAAAACGTTACGTGACCATCGTAATGACGAAAACCTGCTATGGTTTTACACCTTGTTTTAAAAGCCAAAAATACGCCGGGAATTATTCTTCCGATTATATGGGTTATGATCTTATGCTGAAATCCATAAGTAACTCACAATTTACGGATTTATATATTATATATACATTAATATGTAATTTATATTTGCATCAAGATGTATAATTACATCATTTTGAAAGTATTCTTTCCAAGGAGTTTGAATATTGCGCGACACCTTCAAGATGTATTAAATTAAACACCCGTATAACGTGCTCTCCTATAACACGAATTCATATAACGAAATCGCTCTTCTGTAACACGAATTCGTGTAATTTTACATCTTGAAAGTGTCACACAAGACACTGTACCTTTCAAGATGGCGTCGCGCACAGGTATCGAAACTTCGTTGTGATAAATACTTTTTCATATAGCTACTTATCGGTTCCGTTTTCGCGATTGGTTTATATACCGATTTACTATTAGTAATATAACTAAAAATATTATGCAAAAATCTCGGATTCCGTGAAAAGCAGAATCTTGCCACTTGCAAATTCATAAAAGATTGTGGAAGGTAATTAAGAAAAAAATATCATTAAAAAATATGTTTTTAATAAGATTGTTATTAATTAATCCAGCAGTAGTTTTTACAATCGTATTATATTATAAATTAAAAAGGAATATTAAATATATTTTTAAAGAGAAGTTCCTTATTTTTTTAGTCAACAGATCTGATTCACTTTCCATTCAGCTGTACTAAGTAGTGAGGAAAAAACACCCTGTTCTAGCTGCTTATCCGTTGGGGAGTAGGCAGTTATGTTTAAAAATTTATATTAGATTTTCTAAGGTCCAGTTTCTGAGATCCAGATTCAATCCAAAGCCTTACAGCTGGAAAACTGAATCTAATATTTGTAAACATGATATAAGTGTCAGCCAGACTGATACTTATTTGATGTTTTAATATTAAAACATCAAATAATAATAATATTTTAAAGAAATCACAGAGAAATTTAAGTTAAATGTTTTTCATGTTTGATATTTTGCTTTTATTTTCAATGAAATCTAACTATAGTGCTGTTATATATATATTTTGCTTTTATTTTCAATGAAATCTAACTATAGTGCTGTGTTATATATATTTTATAGCATTTATTATTATTTTACAATTATCTTGCAACAAAATATGACAGTTTGTGTGTAGCAAATGATCAGTTTGCCCACTATTTTTCTACCTCTTGCTATATTCATTTTAAGCAAATAAAATCTATGACAGATAGTAGTAGTTAAGAATAAAACTTCTATAAAATTATATATACATATGTGTTAATTAAATAATATAATAATACCAGTAATATTTAATCATAAAATTATCATCTTATACAAGTCAATCTGTATTTTAAAAAAGTTATTGATATGCAAGATGCTCATTCTCTATGTAGTAAATAAAACCTATGACAGATAGTAGTAGTTAAGAATAAAACTTCTATAAAATTATATATACATATGTGTTAATTAAATAATATAATAATACCAGTAATATTTAATCATAAAATTATCATCTTATACAAGTCAATCTGTATTTTAAAAAAGTGCAAGATGCTCATTGCATATGCAAGATGCTCATTCTCTATGCCAAGCTTTTTCTTAAAACTACAGAAAATAGAAAAAAGTGCAAAATATATGCATTGTTACTTTTTTTATTTTGAATAAAAATCAAAGATGAAAATTTTTTCCATGAATCAACCCGGGTCTTCCAGAGTGGAAAGCCGAAGCGTTTCCACGCGGCCAATCCGGTCGACCATCTAGCCGATTTAAACTGATTGGTCGATAGACAGCAATATATTCCTATGGGCATTCCGTCATGATTTGCCATTCTCGGCATTCTAGAAAGTATTATCATCTTATGGGAAAGACGTTTTTGTAACAAAATACATAGTCCAGTCACATTAATGTGACCACCTGTTAAAATCCAGAATAACCACCACGCGCGGCGTGGACCGCGACTAGACAGGCAGGGAGAGAGTCAATGAGGAGTTGGAAGGTGTTCACAGAGATGTTGAGCCATGCCGATTTCAGTTCAGTCCCCAGCTGCCGAAGGTTGATTGGTTGAGGATCCATGGAGCGAACAACCCGATCGAGGTGGTCCCAAAGATTCTCAATCGGGTTTAAGTCCGGGGAATTTGGGGGCCAGGGAAGTACGGTAAATGCATCCTCATGCTCTGCGAACCACGCACGTACACTGCAAGCTGTATAACACGTCACATTAGCCTGCTGGAAGATGCCATCGTGCTGAGGAAAAACAATCCACATGTAGGGGTGTACATTGTCCGAAAGGATATCTGCATACTTGTGGTGATCCATAGTACCATCCACAATGATAAGTACACCCAAAGAATGCCAAGAAAACATTCCCCAGACCATAACACTGCCTCCTCCAGCTTGCATCCTTCCGACAATGGTTGCAGGGTGATTGTTTCCGACGTTTCACGTCTTATACGCCAACGTCCATCTGTCAGATGGAGCATAAAACGTGATTCATCGGAGAAAGCAACCTGTCGCCACTCAGTGGGCGTACACATGCGGTACTGCCGTGCAAATTCCAGCCTCCGTCGCCGATGAACAGGTGTTAGCATAGGTGCAGTAACCAGACGTCTGCTGCGGAGCCCCATACGCAGCAACGTTCGCTGAATTGTCGTTTGGGACACACTTGTGGTAGCCCCTTGGTTCATCTGGGCAGTAAGTTGCTCCACAGTTAAGGCGGGTTCCCACTTGGGGTGTAGTCTGCAGCAAACGCAGATAGAAGCTCGTTTCCATAGCAACGGAACTTGACCTTGCGGCCACTTGTGAGAAACGTAGACGTTGCTAGCTCCCAACGTCTGCGCTTCTATACAGCGACTAGCTGCAGAGACTACCAATCAGAGAAGTGTTTAGTATTAAACGAATTATACAATGGCAGTGATTGGTGATTGGCATATTCCTATTCCTACCGACTATTGGCTGATGTCGTCAGTTGTTTACCGCAAACGCTTAATTGAATCATTGAATGGGAACGAATCCCAGCCATATCGGCGTTTGTGACTCATCAGCCAGCGGCGGCGCAGCTCAAGTGGGAATCCGCCTTTACACGTCGATTTGCCCGAACGTTCCCCTCTATCATCTACAGCCCGTGGAGCGCACACCTTCCACATCGCTGATTTTCAATAGTGCCATTTTGTCATCCATGGTACACTTTCACCACGGCGGCACGCGAACATTTCACAAATTTCGCTGTTTCGGAACTGCCGTCCTTGGCCCGGAAGCCAATGATCATGCCCTTTTGGATGTCGGATAAATCCCTCCGTTTCTGCATGACTCCAAAGATTGCAATGTTTCCCACTTCTCTCCAACACCCTTTATATCCCCCCACAGCTGTTGCTGCCATGTGTCTACTTTGCATTATTATTTCGCTGTAACGTCCACAGTAGGGTTGGTCACATTAATGTGACTGGACTGTGTATAATATTGCCTACACAGTACTATATATACAAAAATTAAAAAAGTTAGAGTGAGATGTTTTGCGGAATGTATATATCCAGTGAATATACAAAAGCCAGTTGAAAATTCTTCTATGGAAATTATAGTTGAGCCTTTTTCTCCGATTTGATTGCCAGTTGTAAACTATAGACAATCTAATTTAAATTTAAATATTGAAGAAAGAAGCGACATCTGGAAACGGATTTTCCTATATTCATCGATGGTTATATCTATTACAAGTGGAAATGTGTTGTTTTGGTAGTGTAGAAAACAGAAAGTGTTCTTAAACTTATACTGTAATCGTTTAGGCTGACAATTTTAATATAATTTCAGGATTAAACATATTTTTATCGATAATTTATAGTGAAAAATATGCTTAATGACCTGCCTTACGAAATTCTTCTGAATATCTTCTCGTATTTAGATTATAAAGATTTGATTTGGTGAGATTTTTTATCTTCTAATAAATTTCAATTTATGTATATTACATACACAGAAAAATTAAACATTTTGGTTTTTATAATCTTCGTATTATATTTTAAATACAAGATACATTCAAGTGCTATATGCATTATTATTTTAACTCAAAAATATGAAAAAAATATGGGTTTAGTATAATACTAAGTATTTTATTAAATTAATGTTTCGATAATTATCGGTATATATTTGGGAAAAAATTCAAATCATTTGAAAAATAAAAATGAAGTTTAAATATAACAGATTTTTACTTATACCAGATTTTTAACATATGTTTATGCCAAGGTAAATTGATAAAAGCATAATTTGCTTTATGGTGTAAACATTGCATTCAGTTGGCAGGTTTTAATTGCATTTGAGTACCATCATATAATAAAATTAATTAGTTGATGAGAGAGAGAGAATATTCTTTTTTATATAATTGAAATATACATTTGTGCTTAAGAAGCAATCTAATACAATGCTAACAGATTATATGTTTGCACAGGCAAATATACAGCATGATAACATTTGGCACTTCTGAATTCTGCTTTGGTTGTAGCAGTATGGATCAAGAATACTAGATTTATCATTTCAACCTTTCATTTTCATGTTTTCTTGTCATATTTAATTACCATTATTAGTTAACAATTGTCATCTTTATTTAAGAAATAAAAATTAAAGAAATGAAAATAATTACCATTATTAGTTAACAATTGTCATCTTTATTTAAGAAATAAAAATTAAAGAAATTTTTCATTTCTTTAATTTTTATTTGAGTAATTTTTATTTGAGTAAACAGTTATTTTTTTCAAATAACTGTTTACTCAAAAGTATATTCTTTATCTGCTTATTATATTATTTAAATAAAGGAAAACACAGCACTTCTTGCAGTAAAGTATCAAACTAAATTTATTAGCTTAAAATACTTTACTGCAATAAGTGCTGTGTTTTCATTTATTTAAGTAGTCTTAGTTGAAGCAGTTTAATAGTTTTGTTGTTTATTATATTACTTTTAGTTTCTGACTTACAATAGATCTGACATTTACAGATTTGTATTTATGTAGAGATTCCTTGACTTGCAAGAAAAATATATTCATTTAAGTAGATAAATCTATAATGCAGCGATATGATCATTTTTCTTCTAATTTTATCATCTATAATATATTATATTCATTTATTTATTCTATATATAGGATCTTGACTTGAACATCTCATAAAAAATTTGAGGTGTGGGACTTTGATTTGAATCTGGATCCTTCAAGATAATGACTGCTTTATCATGCAACTTATGTACTTATTCTTTAATATACAGTAGAGTCTCCCTAATCCAACATATATAGTTCCGGGGCTTGTTGAATTATTGGATGTTCGATGAAAACAATGGAATTACACAAACAAATACGCTCAGTTTATTAAGACTTTCCTGTCACACTCTTGCTGTTCAAATCTTTCACAAACCCCTCAATTTTATCCTGATGTTTTTTCAATGTCATAAATAGTTGTTCATCAATACCATAAAACAAAGCCAAAACACTAAATTTTTCTCCCAAGTGGACCCTGCCTTTCTTCTAAGAGCTTCCTCTCTTGTTCTATAAGCTCTTAAAAGAAAGGCAGGGTCCACAGCAAGTCCAAAATGAAAGAGAAGCTCAAGACTCAACAGGTGTTGTTGAGAGAGTCCCGTTGCTGTATAGACTCCATGATTATCAGAAAGTTAGCAAGGTTTTAAAAAAGACAAACAGGAAATGCGCTTATATGAGATCGGCCACCGTTTTTGGGCTTTTGAGGAATGATAAACAAAAAAGAAAAGCATCCCTTGACTCTGGTGTATATAAAATACCAATAAATAATTTAGAGGACCAAAGAGGCAAAGTTTACATAGGGGCTACTGGCTGGAATTTTGCTGATAGATTACAAGAACATAGACGAGATAAGAAAAGGAAAGCTCTCTACAGCGTTAGCTCAAAGAGCTTATGAAAAGGATCTTGAAATCATATGGAATGAGGCAAAAATTATCAAGAAAACGCATGATCTTAAAGAGCTGTTCACCTTAGAAAAAAATAGAAATTTTAAAAGCAGGCCTAACAGATAATGTAATTAATATTCGACAGGCAGATAATATTACTAAAGCATGGAGGTACGCTATTAAGAATTCTAATTAGCATTGTATATATATTCCTGGTTATTGCCCTTAAAATAATTAATAGCTGAGAATACCTCTACTTGATTCTGGACTTTGTGACTTTTTTAATGTTAATTTATAATCTAATATATATTTTCTGTTATTATATGATATAGTTATAAGTTATTATATTTTATTATTATTATTGGTTATAATTTTCTTATGTTTTTGAATTTGTTGTATAAGGTATTCTTGAATTCGAATTTCGAGAACAGTTCAAATGTTATTTGATTCTGTATTTGTTATGTGCAAATGAGGAAGATATATGATTATATCGAAAACGTTTTTGGTTATTTAATAAAACTGTTTTATTTACTGCTTTTAGTGCTTTTGGTTTTTTTATTGCCTTATAAATGAGAAGATAAGCAGTTGTTTTAAGTTTTAAAGAACTAAGATTTAATTTAAACATAAACTGTAAAATGTGATAATTACAGAATGAGATATCTCCAGATTGAAAAAAATCTAATAGAAATGATAATAGATGTCTCATATTTTTGTCTACTTTCTGAAGGAAAAGGAAGCTTATAAGATCAGGCCAATGGCTATCTATGTCCCCCCCTTACAAATTTTTGAACTAATTAGCAGATTTTCATGAAACTTGATAGATTATTTTGCTTTTTGCAGAACTTGCCATTCTGCAAAAAGCAAAATAATATGAGTGACTGAAATATAAATTCATTTCATATTTTCTTGGAGGGTATGGGGAATTTTTTTTTTTAATTTGAGGAGCGTTAAAGGTCAAGTTCATATTATACGAGTTTATATGGCAGAAAATACAATTATATAATGATTAATAATAAAATTGATTATACAAATTATACAATATCAAAATTAGCAATTAATAATACAATTTATACTAAAAAGACAATTTATACAATTGATAATATATTGATACTAAAGAAAATTTTGAAATAATGAAGATACAATACAAGAATGTGAGAAATATAATTATGATGATATATTAGAAAAATGTTAAAAATGCAATTACAGCCATAGATACAAAAAATATTCTTAAATGATAAAAATTAATTTTATGTTCAATTAAGAATTTATGTTATAATTACATTATAAAATATTCAACTGAAGAAGGCTGTGCAAACCAAAAACATTTGTGTTTATATAATTATTTGAGGATAATCATCATATTTGCCATTTATAAGATGTACTTTTTTCTTTATAAATACCTTTAAAAATTGCTCTGCATCTTATAAGCCCAAATTGATAATACAACATATAAAAAAACTAAGAAATCAAAACGACAAGTAATTAACACTGTTAGAACAAATATTATAATGGATAATTAGTACACTTTTCAGTAATCATCAGATAGTTGGTGAGTAAAAAGTGAATTCAACTTATACATTTAAGCTTAATCAAAGATTATGATATTGTTTAGGATAATGATGATCATGTCAGTAATGAATTTGAAGTTGAATAATACTAAAATAATAGAGTGATAATTCTAGATCTTTCATTATTAGCTTTTAATTACCTAGTAAATAAATTTTGAATTTTCATAATATTAACAATAATTTTTTTCTTAAATTTACGATTCCATAATTAGTGTGCACCTTTTATGCTGTCCAATAAATACAATAAATAAATTTATTTTCCTGCTTGAAGGTTAAATACGTTATAGTGAATGGATTTTTTGGGTTTGAAAACAGAGGGACAATCTTAAAAGAATTATGGATATGATTAAGTTGTTATTGATAATAAGTGAAATTTTAAATATTTATAAACAAACATCAATGTGTACTTTATAATAAACTACAAAAATTCAAAATATTAATAAAAAATAAAAATTCAAAATATTTTAATAATATATTTAATAAAAAGACAACTAGTTTTTAAGAAAGCTTAAAAAATTTGCTAATTTTATAATAAAATAAAGGAACTCAAATTAAAAATTATTTCAATATATATTTCTGAGATAATCTTTAATGTGAGTTCTTTAGTATAGTGTATGTCTTAAAATATTTATTACATTCTGTATCTGCAAAACTCAAATATATAGTGCATAAAAATATTCATTCCAAGATTAAAAAAGATATAAAATTTCTATTTATTTATTTAATTAAAACAAAATAAACAGAAATCATGCATAGAAAGAATAATAAAAGAAAAGCATACAAAAACAATACTACATGCCTTTGCTCTCTGATACACGTCGTAAGTACCCTGGTAAGGAAAAGCAAATTTTCTCATTACTGTCTACAAAACAGAAGTATTGCATGCAACATTTATAAATACATAACTAACTTAAATGTTATAAAAATATTAATTATAAAATTACTACATTTAAACACTGCAAACTGAAATTGATATCTGCATACACTTACATTTCATTTTATAAAAAACTCATTTTAGCAAAAATCATTTTATAAAGCAAAATTCAATAAATCAAATATACATTATATATTATTTTAAATATTTTCATTTTGGATAAGAATATGCTAAATGCTTAAAATGTGCTCCTATACAATAATGCTAAATGCATTTGTTGTATACAAAGTACAGTTGTTGTTAAACTGCTGATGAAACATATCTTACAGAACATTTTTTGTAAAAAAGTGATTATTAAAATTTAATCCTGATTTACCTAATTGATCTTTTGCAGATCATTTCTTTTGTGTGCTTATTAGTTCTGTAGTATCTATGTTTATTAGTTGAAATACTAACCTATGATGATGGTTCCTAAATTTTTCAAAATTAATTTTAAATTAATATTTTACAAAAGTTGTTTTGAATGGACCTGTTAGAAGTGGGAGATTCTTTTATCTCTTCTTATTGATTTTCTAATTTACTATATTCATATTATTCTGAATTTGTGATGAGATAAATTTTATTTTTGAAATTTTAAGTAAAAATTGAATTTTTTGTAAGATGAGCTATAAAAACAAAAAATATTAAAGATAATATGAAAATATTGGTTAATTCTGATAAAATAACCAGTATTATTTGTTATTTGTTCATTTTTTGTTCCATTTTCTCCACTATTTAGGCAAAAAACAAGTGAATATGAATGTAAACAGCAGGATTGCAGAGTCAGAGTCAGAGGTTTTTGGGTGGAGTAAGAGTCGGAATTTTAAACTGAACGGAGTCAGGAGTCGGAGTCAGATCTTACAAATTTTAGAGAGTCGGAGTCGGATTTTTTTAAAAGATGGAGTCTGAATTGGATCATTTGTCATCTGATTCTGCAATCCTGAGTTGCAGAGTCAGAGGTTTTTGGGTGGAGTAAGAGTCAGAGTTGGATTTTTGAACTGCCTGGAGGAGTTAAACTTTACAAATTTTAGGGAGTCAGAGTCGGATATTTTTTAAAAGGTGGAGTCAGAGTCGGAGTCGGATCATTTGCCATCTGACTCTGCAACCCTGGTAAACAGTCATCCACTATTTAAATGAACATAGCATTTTTTTGCTTTACTCAGCCACTCACATCTTGGAAAATTGTGGCAAAGCAAAAGTTGAATAGGACATTGAGCAGTCCAACCTCAATGAAGAATTTCTAGTATTGTTGACTTGTGATCCTAGTGGTTGGTGTTACTAGGATCACAAGTCAACAATCCTTGTTGACTTGTGATCCTAGTAATTAACTGTTTGCTGCTGTCATTGTCCTCTTTTTTTTTTTTTTATCAAAAAACTTAAGATATATTATTTGAAGTACCACTGTTTTCTAATTAAAAAAAAAAAAAAACAAAAAAGGCTGTTTATTCCTGTCTAAAAGAGTGTTATTTTTGTCTTTTAAAAAACTTAAAATTCACAAATTCAATTTACTAGCTCACAATACTTTCATTAAAAATATACTTAGCTGCTTATTCATAGCATTTAGAATCCAGGAAAGGTTAATCAGGGAAAAGGCAAAAATTCCACCATCAACTGCTAGGATCACAAATCAATGACATTACAAATTGCTTCATTGAGAATGGACTGCTTAATGTCCTATTCAGCTTTGGGCAAAGCCTACTTTATGCCATGACATATGGTATTGGGTATGTGCAGATGCCCGATACCGAAAAAAAATCAAAATGCATAATAATTGTCAAAGATTTGATATTTGTACTTGTAAACAAAAATTCACTCTAATCAATACTAAACAGGGGATTAACCATTTTCAAATTACATAAATCAACTCAGCCAAACTTCCCCTGGCAGATAAAGTTTATATTAAATTTTTCAACAATTATTTTTGAATTAAAGCGTAAACAAAAATTTAGTTGTAAGACAATAAATTAACTGGTAAACATCGTCTCTCCGAGAGAGGGAACAGTAAGTGGGTAAATTATGTGACAAACATTGTATACCCAATAGAGGGAACTGTAAGATGTGATAAACATTGTAACATGAAGTAAGAGGACTCTAGTCTTCAATCACCTACAACAAAAAAATACATGTCAATTTGATGCCATATATGTGCATGTGTCGCAGTCATCTGAAGCTATAGACCAGGGGTGGGCAACCTTTTTTTTATAGGGGGTCGTATAGAAAAATTTATGGTGGGCCACGGGCCAAAACAAAAAAAAATGGTTATAATAGCATTTCATGACAAAAACAATTGATAATAAAAGTATTTATTTAAAAAAGAGAAGATACAGGTATGTAAGTATACATAGCGTTGGTATTAGATATAATAAAATAATGTGGCACGGGGACCGGAGGTTGCCCACCCCTACTATAGACAATCTGTGTTTATTTGGAAATAGAAGAAAAATGAGCATAAACTGTCTCCAAGACCCTTAGCCGGGGATAGGTCAGAGGTCAAAATCGGACCTGGGAAAAAGAAATTCTTGGAAGGCAGTTGAGTCCCAGCTGCAGAAGAAAGTGGTTGCCTCCTATCTTGCTAAGAAGTCGCAACTCAGCCGCAGAAGGAAGAGGTTGCATCCTACCCTTGCGGCAAATTCAAGTCACATTGAAAGAAGATGCTTCTAACCATACAAAAAGTTGTCCCCAACAAACTACCAAAGAGCAAACAAAAGAAAACAGAGAAGAAGAAATAAAACAACAATAAAGAACCAACAAAGAATTAGCAGAACTGTCAAACTTTATTACGAACAAGAGCGAACTCTTACCACTTGCCCAGGAATCTGCAAATAAAGGAGCAGAGTATCACCTGTTCTATAAATTGTTTAAAAAGGTATTTATCCTCCTCAGGTGATCTTCTTTGTTTGATAATTATGTAAAGAACTCTCTTTTGCACAATAAACATGTTAATATTGGTTTAAGTTGTAATCTGAGTTAGTTTTGTGATGGAACACACTGTTATTCTCCTGTCTGATCTATGTGAAGCCCACAACCGCTCAAAAGACCAAATCCTGAGACATCAACTTAAATCCTGTAACACACTGCCTGGAGATCTTACAGTTAGATTGGTACAATAAACTTTATGTGATCCAATTAAAGCAACATAAAGAATATTATAGCTTTTATGTACAAGATGAATCATTTTCATATATGTTAGGATTTTTTTATATAAAGTAAATAGTACTAATAAAATTATTACTGAAAATTATGCAAATGAAATAAAAACAAGACAATAAATATAAAATATTAATGAAAATGACAATACTTTTTAGAATTCATGTAATTTTTTTAATAATTATATGACAAATTCATTGAACAAAAGTTATGTAATGCTCTGTGTTTTTATAATTTTTTATGAAAATATAGTCTGAATTTCATCATTTATGGCTTGTTTTTGTTCAGAGGTCTTATTGCTATCTAAAAGTAGCAACTATTTCATTGGATGACTTAAGTCTTCAGATAAGAAAAAATTATGTTTTCATCAATTTTGTATATGGAATAAAAAGTTGTGAAAAATATAAAATTTAAAAAAAAAATGCTTACACTATTAGAAAGAAAGCAGAAAACCTAATAAGTTTTAAAAATTTAAATAGATTTCAATGAAAATTAAGTGAGATAGGATAAATTTAATTGCTTGCATATTAATTAGGTTTAATTTTAATTAATTGATTGTTGCCATTGATTTCAACTGAAAATTGAAATTAATGGCAAACAAAGGGTTAAAGGCATACAATGCTTATACAGTGGTACCTTGGTTAACGAAGGTAATCCTGGAACGGATTACCGTCGTTATCCAAGGCGCAATTCCCTATAAGATTTAACTGAAAATTGATTAATTTTCCGGCTCTTTCCCACAACCATAGTAAATATTAAAAATGCAGATAAAACTTTCCGGCTCCTTCCCACAACCATAGTAAGTATTAAAAATGCAGATAAAATTCATTTAAAATGTCCTAAAATATGGAAAAATAAATATTTTTCCATATTTTTGGGACATTTTAAATTAACATTAATGAAATGAATTGTTCACGAAAACAGTTTTTAATTATCAATCTTCACCAGAAGGACAATTGGGCTCACTTCTGAGTTTTTTGACAAACGAACCCGTAAACACTGATTAGCAGCTTATAGATTCAACCATTATTATACAGATAAGATTTGATTTTGCCTTTTAATGGTGAATGAACAGTGACATGCATTCGCCGATTTATTATCTATATGAACTGTAGGATCTCGGACAGACAATTTTTTACCTTCTAATGGAATCCGAAACTGTGACGTCACACCACTTGCAATTTCAATTGTTTATGTTATATATTACTTGTACAACTTTAAAGAAACTGCTCTTAAAGGCTAATATTTCAAATATCAAATAATTCATAATTTTAGACAAAAAAGAAGAAGGATAATATTAAAGTTTAGAATTATTATTATTATGAAGCACGTATAGACATTGAAAGTTTTTAACTTATTTATTAAGCTTGTTAATTTTATTCTTATATATTTGATTTATTATTTTAATCGCATTTTTACTCTAAGAAATAATAATTTATGTTTTTGTCAACATAAAATGTATTTATATTTTAAATTACGAATTTCATTCTAAGTTCTAAAACAGCATTTTTAACTGTACGTTGTTGTTCTGTGTCTTATGCATGTATATAATGCTGATGAGGACCAGTTAAGGTCAAAAACGTTATTTAATAAATTTTATACTGTAGTGTTTGCCTTTGGCCTGCTTACTAAGTGCTTGTTTTAATAGACTTCTGAAATATATTACTTGACTGAAAGTCAAGTAATATATAACATACACAAACAATAGAATCAGACTTTGTTGGCAGAATTTAAAATAATAATCGAATAGAATCAGACTTTGTTCGCAGAATTTAAAATAATAATCGTCTAGATAGAATCAGACTTTGTTTGCAGAATTTAAAATAATAATCATCTAGAACAGCTATTCTCAACTTGCAGCCCGGAACACAGTCATGAAATTAACAAAAGCGCGGAATTCTTCTCTTACATGCAAAAAAAATAAAAATTCTGATATAAAAAAATTTATCATCATCTGGAAAAATTAGAATTTTCCTAATTTGTTAGGCCTTCTTGATGCTCTCATAAAATTTTATAGGTCATAAGTCAGTTTGGAAAATACTGACCTATGACATTCACAAATTGTGAAGTCAAGAGTTTTTTGTAGGTGATTTTTTAGAAGTCAGAATGACACCAACCGGTTGCCGACTGCTGATATAGTATGTTGCGACCCATTTAACGTAGCAAACAAATGTGTGCGGCCCGGGAAGAAAAAAGGTTGAGAACCACTGGTCTAGAATCATATTTAAGAAACTAAAAACTAGTGAACTGTTGCACATCTATTTTTAATTAATTAAATAATTTGTTTTCATTACTATATGTTAATTATCATTTAAATAAATATATTTTTATATGGTTATAATTATATTTATTTTAATAATGATATTGTTGGATTTGAAATGATTGTGATTAAAAAAATAATGATTAACAACTGAACTAACAAATCACGTGATGCAATGACGAAGTGTTTTACAGAGCTCTACTATGCCGGAAGTTCACATAATCAGGAGTCGTTAACCAAAGCATGCTTCGTTAACCAAGACTTTTTTTCTTACAACAACTCGTCGTTAACCAAGGTACCACTGTACTTTGAATATTTTGTAAAATATCATACTATTGAAAAGTTAGCAGCATTTGGTATAGAAACTAGGCTATTGTAAACTAAAAATGCTGTAAGATGCAATTTTTTCTTCTTTACCACAAAGAATTTCTGCAAGAATGTTATATTTCTCTATACAATAAATTATACTTTTCATTATTTTTAAATTATGAAAACTATTATTATTTCTAATAATTTAGAAATAATTTTAAATATAAAAATCAAATCTAATTTTATTATAAATGAATTAATTCATAATTGAACTAACTAATTTTTTAATTTTGCAGTTTAATTCTAAAATAGTTCACTAGAGGATAGAAATTGGCTGGATTAATTCATTTCTCAATTTTGGAAAGATTTGTGGAACCTGAAGATGGTGTTGACAGCATTTGATAGTTGTGCACATCAACAACCTCGCAATGTATAGGGTGAATAAGGACGAGTAATGAGTGCTCAGCAACTCAAAACAGAGACTACATTTATTAAAGAATATATTCCTTTATTAGAGAGAAATCTCTATCACAAACTACTGTGATCGATGATCCTTAAATCGAGAGAAAGAGATACCTGAAATACAATAACTTTACAAGTCGACCCGGAGATTCACACCTTCTACAATCGCAGTTGAAGGCCAGTTGGTGCTTTATTACTACAGTCTTTAGTCCTTAACACACATCTTTAGTCCTTTGATTAGAATTAGAGTCCAGAAGAAGAGCACTTTTAGCAATGGCATTAACTAACAAATTAGAATTAGTCCTTTGATTAGAATTTAAATTCAGGAACACATGGGAAGTCTTCGGCGGAACAGAGAGGTTGATGACGTGCGCAACTATAACTAACTGCAGGATGTGAACATCTGGTAGTTGAGAGTTACGAAGAACTAAACTGCAGCGAGGAAGATATGGCTTGTAAGTGACTGTCAGAAAATCAAACAAATGAAGAACAAGAGAAGGTTCACAGTGATATAATCGGTGACAATGACAAGCGTTGAAGATTAAGTTGAGACCTTGGAGAATAGGCTTTGTAGAGCAATCATCATAAGACAAGAGTCGTGGAACAAATGCCAATCGAGGGTGACGTTGGCTCTTAAATACCATGACCTTTCCCTGAATTTTTTCCTGGGGAGAGAATTAAGATTTTTATTTCATGGAATGTTCGACGAACTAGGTGTCAGTTTCTACACTATTTGTCTGACACCTGGGGCCCTAGTCTCGAGTTTATCATGTTACAACGCATTCGTGTTAGCAGTATCACATGACACCAACTCCCATGTTTAGACAGAATTGATAGGGAGTTGGTGTCACGTCATACTGCTAACTTGAATGACTTGTAACACGATAAACTCGAGACTAGGACCCCTGCATGTAAACTTCCTCCACAATTTATTATTACAGGGGACGAAAGTCCACCAATTGATTGAAATACAACCCAATGTGTCATCATATATCTTTTGCAATTGTTTTGACCTCTCTCCAGATGCCTTCCTTCTTCTCTCCTTTTCCTTGTTTGACTTATCTGTGACCAGAGGAAATTGGAGGTGGGGAGAAATAAACCACATATAATTCAAACTCTGATTCTCCATAGATTCCTGTGTTCAGATAACTTATCAAATTTTACAAAGGATTTATGATAAATAGATTAACATTAATAGCAAATTTATTTGCAAAAATATAACTGCAAAGTAGAAAAGTTTGTTTGAAAGCTATAAATTAGTAAAGATGACAATTTCACAAAACAGCAAATTCTTTATATAAATTATAAAAATGATATTAAAGATTCATTTATCAATTACAATAAAAATAAATTATTGTAATTTATAAATTAATATTCATTAATTCTAACTTTTATAAGACTATTTAAAAATAAAATTTCAATAATAATTATAGAGCACTAATGGCAGTAGTGACTTCTAAAAACAAATTTATTTCAAGATAACGTAGTACTTTCGATCTAATACCAAGATCATCCTCAGCGTATACAGTATTTTAAAAAGAACAGAATTATAACTTGCGTTCTCATAATTTGAAATTCAAATTGTGTGTATACATTGTTATAAATGTGAGAGCATTTATCGTAAATTCAAGTTTGTCTCTTTATGATGTAGCACTACGCAGGTGACAAGTCCACTTGCGGCTTAACGTTAATCGTTATGTTATTTTTACTAATTCAGAGTAATTCAAGCGCTTCCAGTATATACTTATGTTTAGTATTAGTAACATTTCTAATAAGTTTTACATCATCCCACTTTATTTGAAGGTCGTTTTCGTAAGCTTTAGTAGACAATGCAGTGTTAAGCCTGCTGTGAACAATAGCTGAAGCGTGTTCTCGGATGCGGTAATTTACAGCTCTATCTGTGATTCTGTGTGTATCTGTGTGTAAACTTCTTGTCTGTTGTTGGTATTATTCTTGAAAGGTATAGAATACACTCCTGCGAGGTCAAATTCTGGCCTTTTATCTTTATCATTTCTTAGCAATTGGAATACTGTTGGGTTTCTCTTATAAATAATAGTTCTGGCCTTTTATCTTTATCATTTCTTAGCAGTTGGAATACTGTTGGGTTTCTCTTATAAATAATATCTGTTGGTGACCTTTTTATTAAATTTTTACAATGTTAGATTCCAACATTCTGAATACTTAATAATTTGGCTTGTGATTTTTGTATAAAATCTTCTAAAAAATGATCATAGGTCGATTTGCTAACTATCCCTATTTTCTTAAATTTATCATCTTTTAATAAGCTTAGTTGTTGAAAAGATTATCATTAACCATAGTAATAGACAACTGTCTGTATCTAAGAATGACATAGACAAAACACGCATATTTTATATTAATATTTTAAAATATAAAAATGTTATATTATCCTATAATTTGTTGTTTTGAGAAATAAAATATTGAATTATTAAATTACTCAGATGATTTTAAAATATTTTTAAAATCATCTGAGTAATTTAATAATTTCAAAATTTAACAAATTATTATTTACAAATCGCATATGAATACAGTGTTACTTTTGGTGGTACGGCTGTAAAGTTATCTTGAAACAGACTATAGCTCTTTCTTTGTTTATAGATGGTTGGTCAGTAATTAAAGTTTCAAAAGAAAGAGACACACAGTCATTTGTCTTAGAACAAGAAAAGATTATCATTAACCATAGTAATAGACAACTGTCTGTATCTAAGAATGACATAGACAAAACACGCATATGGTTAGAACAGCAGCAACTAACCTTATTAAAAGATGATAAATCTAAGAAAATAGGTATAGTTAGCAAATCGACCTATGACCATTTTTTAGATGATTTTATACAAAAATCACAAGCCAGATTATTAAGCGAGGATCCCACTAGTAAACAATCAGCCCGCCTAGCAAAGTTAACCCTCATGCAAGGCTTCCCAGAGTTCCTTAAAGTAAAGAAGGTTAAAAATATAGCATGCCCCCACCTGTTTGGTTTTCTTAAATCCCACAAGAACCCATTGAGCATTAGACCAGTTGTTGAAAAATATCAGGCCCCAATCTATAACTTGAGTCTACATCTTACAGAAGTGGTGTAACCAAAAATTAAACCTGTATACGTATACATGCATATCTTCCGAACAATGTATTACAACCCTGCGTAGTATAACACCATCTAATGATATTAATATGATGACATTTGACTTTGAGGCTCTGTATCCATCTACAGAAATTCCTGCCGCATGTTCAATATTCCATCGCTTCCTTTTAGAAAATATGCCACCAGAAGTTAATCCCTTAACATTAAGAGAACTTGCCCATTTAATTTGTTACTCTTCATTCTTTCAGTAAATTTCAAATATTACCAGCAAATGAAGGGGTACCTATCGGCAGCCCTATGACTGGCCCTATAGCTGAAATGGTTTCGTAAAAAAGAATAACTTGTTATAGGCATGATACAAGCTAACTGGTTACTATACACAAGGTACGTTAATGACCTGTTGGTATTATGGAAAGGAGAAAACAAAGCAAACCAGTTAGTACAGATGTTCTCGGATCCAGCTTATGGACTTACTCTAAAGACTGAACAAGGCCCAACGAAAAATATACACTTCCTAGATATAATGATTACTCTAACTGTGAGGAAGTTAACTTTCACCTGTCCTATTTTTATTTTATTATGCACTCTATTATTTATCGTCATTTTCCTATATTCTAACGTATTATATTTTAGTTTAAAAGTTAACTTACTTCCACCTTCTCCGTCGTAGTTGGCAATCACGTGATACGGAGTCGGAACCTGTATCCGGAAGAGATTAAAAACTCATCCTATTTCTTCTGCCCGCAGACAATTTAGCGCCAACTTGGCACCCAAATGGGCAGGACCGTACGAGGTTTCAAAAGTAATATCTCCACTGAACTACGAATTAAAGGACCCAGTCAGTAAAGCGATTTATGGTGGCCAGCATATAGCCAACCTGAAGAAATACCGCCTGTTTAACAGGCCATCTTACCCAGTGAGGGACGTCACCGGAGACGCCAGTGATAGAAGACCTATAGCACCAGTAGACAGCAGCATCAGAAGAACTGATTCCGGTCCGCATGTCGCCAGAAGTTCGGATGTACCAAGCCGACGACTTAGGCCAACACAGAGAGTGGACTATTGTCGTCTTGCCGGACTTCCTCCTCGAAGAAGATAAGTTGTATAGAAATAAATTTTCTTTTCAGCAGTAGTAATTGTAAATCCAAAAAAATTGATTCATTGTAATCTTTTGGAACATAAATGGAACAACATCTTTTGAAAAAATAAACTAATTTATTATTAGATATATATAATATGCACTACATATACGAATAATACAATTTTATTCCAGAAACCCTTTCGGCCTATTATGGCCCTCCTCAGCCGGTAATCTCAAGCGATAAAAGTTATACTTACTATAACTTTTATTTAGTAGTTATTTAAAATAAAAATATTTTAAATAACTACTAAATAATAAGAATTTGATTTTTTATTTAAGTTTTCTTAAAATAATTTCTAAATAAAGGAATTCCTCATCTTATGACAGTCAAACTTACAAGGCCGATTGTTTAAACAGTTTCTGTCATCCACAGTTTACAGCAAAAACTGTGTCTAGACAGCGTTCAGATAAATCACAGATTTAAAAGCATTACAAAGATATTGATTATGCTGTGTCTAACAGAATGGTGGCTAAATCTCAGCTGTTACTACAATTTCTACGTGCCCCTGTTGTTTGAAAATTTTCAGCCAACCAGTATCCTGGGCTCTATTGATGACGTCAGTAAAATGGCAGAAGTTCGAATGTCGGCACATTTTCCTGCCGACACCAACACCTACATTTTTTTTTTGCTGATACCAACACCAACACCTCAGACAGTAAACACGCACAAATAATTTTTTTAGACTCAATTTTTATTCAATATTTATTACTGAAAAAATTATTTATTCACCAAAAAGTCTTTATTCAATATTTATTACTGAAAAAATTATTTATTCACCAAAAAAGAAAATAATTATTTAATAATTTTTTAAATTTAAACTAATAAATTATGAGCAATGAGAAAGTTATTGCCAACACCAACACTTCCTAAAACTGCCGACACCCCAGCCCTGGTTTGAGGTGAAGAAATGAAAAATATTTTAAGTTACACTTAAAACATTTAACATATTCTTTAAATTATATTTCACTCAATAATAACTCAAACAGATATGGAGTATTTTACAAACTATGAAAATTTAACGCATGCGCAAAAAGACATGTCATATATTCTAAACTAAGTTAGTAGCTGGTCTAGAAATATACTTTAATAACCAGTTTCTAGTTCTCATCTGAGTTGCGTCTGTTAAAACACTTCTTTATGCAACGCAAATTTTATAAAACTGGGATTCCGACCATGTCTGAGGTTAAGAACACATTTAAACAATCGGCCTATAATAGTTCATACTTATGACTATGATCTTTTATGATGAAAATTCACTTATGATAATTGTTATAAATAAATTTGCAAAAATGGCAGCCAGTTGGTTGGATGGTTAAAATGAAAATGTGTTGTGTTTTCAATCTGGAAAATCAATATTCAATACTGGAGATTTTTAGGAGGGCCTGGACTGATCCATTGAACTCATCCTTTATCTGACAGCCAATTCTAACCATGCAGCTCAGGACATGGGTTGCTTATGATAAGTATTGGAATGCCCCACTGCTTATTATCAAACAGAATGGAAAGCAGGATAAAATTCAACAGCAAAAATAGTATTAATGATAGCTTGCAATGCTTCAATTAGCTGTTTTGTACAAAATTCAAATTCATCCTGTTATAAAATAAAGCTACACAAAGCTATAAAAAGGAGACACTTTAATTTCAGAAAATTTAGAAGAGAGTTGAAAATATTCCTGAAATTAAAAATCTTTCTAATTTTCTTTTTTTTTGCATGTCTTTAAAGCTGTTTTGTTTCAATCCAGGAATGCTTCCTGAAATGTCTGCAATGAAATAAAATATCATAAAAGTAATATGTATGTCAAGTTGGGACCTACTCTTAAAATTTAAAAATGTTTATAGTCAATTATTACTACTATGATGTTGATATACATTTCCAAAGTTCCAACATTAATCTGCATAATTACACACTATATAACAATTTTATTATAATACTATGTACATGATATTTCCAGACAGAATTTGCTGGTTTGCACATGGTCTAATGATCATTTTGTATCTGCTAGTGTTTTTCTCTCTCTCATTTAATTGGCATCTAGTGTTGAAACTAAAATAGATCTCATATCCCAACATTTAAAATTCTCACATCATATAAAGTGTTATATTAGTGATTGTCATATTATCTTTATTTGAAAATAAGGTCTATCAGATTGTATAGACAATTGTTCGTATGTTAAATTAAATTTAACATACGAACAATTGTGAAATGTTAAAATCAAACTTTGGGAATATAAATGAGGTGTATAGAAACAAAACTCACATTCTCTACTTTTCAAGATTTATGATAAAGTTGAAAACCTCTCACATGTGCAATAACAATTTTATTGATAACTGATAAAAAGTTTATATTTATTTCTTCTGTATGATAATAAATTATTGATTAGCTCGTTTCTTGTGAGAAATGAGAGAAAGTAGCAAATTACAATTAAAATTTAGAGAAGTTTTGCTTCAAACTTTTGGATAATATGAGTTTTACATCAAACAGATGATTATAATGTTAGTTTTGATACACACATCAATTTTAGGTATAGGCTACAGCAGTACTAATATACAAAATGGTCATGACTCAGAATATAAAACAGGAAAAAAACAGTGAAAAATAAAAACTATAGAAAAAAAGAAATAGTACAAATACTTCCAAAAAATATTTATCAAATAACAAGATCTAATAATAATTATGTTAAAAGTATAAGAAAAAAACAACAATTATTCTTGATGTGATTTAACTTAGACAAACTAAGCTTCTGAGTTTTGATTCCCAAAGGTTCCAAAACGTTGGGAATTTGGAAACACTATGAATGATAGAAATATTTAGATATATATTTATTCTATAGAGTATGATATTTTAAATGCTGTATATTACATTTTACTATTATTAGATATACTATATCTATGTGAATAAAGTATATGACCAAAAACTGAAAATAAGAAAATAAAAATCTTGGCCAACAAAATAATTACAAGTTCTGCAATATCAGGGGCCTTTTCATATTATAAAATTTCTTAAAATAGCTCAATTTCTGAAATGGTTATAGAGACTCTTAAGTTGAAATTATGCCAGTAATTCTAAGCAATCCAAATTTTCAATATGATTTTACTTAGACTTAAAAAATCATATTTACCTGCCTAATACTCGTAATGCATACTGATACCACAGAGTCACAGCATCTGTAATAATAATAATTAATAATAATATGATATTTTCTATTAAACATTAATTAGTATAAGAAAATTTAAATTTTATTTAATTTTACATCATTCAAAATCATTTTTTAAACATAATACACTATAGTCTATATTGTGAGAATGCATCTAAGAAAAATGTGAGAGTGCATTCAAGTCACATTTTTCCTAGATGATCTCTGAATTATAAATAGAGAGAGAAATATAATTAATTTCTCCTATTAATCAATTAGTGGAAGTTAACAGAAGGGCATTAACTTTTTCAATAGTTGTTATTATGTAAAAAAAATAAAAAGCAACGTCTATCTGACTTTGCTTACAACACATTAAAACAATTTATTTTTACTCACATTATTTTTTTATTTAAATCTAAAATAACAAAATATTTCATTTCATTAATCTTTTTATAGATATATTGTGACTATTTTAATGTTTTTGAGTATAAAACAATGTAATTAATTTTTTTGATAGTCCTAAAAATTATGCATTATTAAACAATGATATCTAAACAGATATAAAATGAAACTTAATCCAAACTTTTCTGTCAATGAAAAATTATTTTATAAATATTCACTTCTTGTTAGTTGAAAGCAAAAGATAAATTCTCAGTATATAGATTCTTGTTAGTATATAGCTATAACAGAACCTGAAGGTATCACTACTGTAAGCAAAAATCTATTTACAAAAATAATTATTCCAATTAGAATTTTCTAAGTCAACAATGGCTAATTTATGGCATCTTGTTAAGTGACAAAAATCGTTTTGAATCATGATTTTGTGCACAGTATAAATGAATTTAATTATTACAAAATTTATTTTAAAAATTTCAGTAAAACAAACAAAAAAAAATCAAATCTGTTTTCTATATCCAATTTAATAATAATATATAACTCTAAAATCCAGCATTTTACAAAAAAATCCTCATTTTAAACTCAAAAACTTTTAGTAACGCAATCTAGCACTTTTATTAATTTTATTGCTATTACATATTAGCATCAAGGTTTTATTGTTTTTTTTTACTATGATATCTCCTTCACTTCACTGTGGATTTTGTTGGCAACTCACAGAGAACAAAGGCATCAATGTTCATGTTAAATCCAATCAAAAATATAGAAATAGCTCAAATATAAATTATTTTGTCAATTTAAAATATAGATATTGTCTTTTATTTAAATATTCAAATTAAATGTCCAATTAAGAAGGAAAATTTTTATTGAAAGATTAAGTTCCACTACCTGAATTCTGCACATATAGTAAGTATAATGTAAATTTAAGAAACAGCTCAAATTTTTCTGTTGAACTGTTCTGAAATTTTCACATATTATAAAAGTGTATTTTATTATAATATGTGAAAATTTTCTAACAAGGAGAGGGCGCGGTCTGGGAAATGAACTTTGGAATCAAACTTTGTGTGGTGGTTGTTTATCCTTCATGTGTTAATATGATAAAATATTAGTGCACACTATTCAGCCAATTCTGAAAAAAATGGATTCAAAGTTTTCATAGCTGTTATATATAATAAAAAATGTCGGTGTGCGTATTTATTTTTTTCGTTACAATTATTATTTTATATATTTTATTTAAAAATATTTACATGAAGAAATATTTTATCTCACAATTTTATCTCGCTGACGTTTTTGTAAACTGATTTATATTGGCGACACGAAACACACTCAACCCTCTTCAAAGGCCAGGGACAGTTACAATTATTATTTTATACATTTTATTTAAAAATATTTACATGAAGAAATATTTTCTCACAATTTTATCTCTCTGATATTTTCACTTGAAAACGTTTTTGTAAACTGATTTATATTGGCGACACGAAACACACTCAACCCTCTTCAAAAGCCAGGGATAAACTTACAGTGATACAAGAAAACACACTTTTTGATGACTTTATGAGTTTCACATGATAGTGTTGAAGGTGTTAAAAATAAGTCATCGGCAACTGGAACGTTTGCATCAATCTTACCAGTAAAAATATGCACGTATATGTGAAATGTTGTAGATAATTAAAAACACAGATAAAAAATTTTTCCCGGGAAAAAACTTAAGATTTAAAGACCTCTCGAATAACAAATTAATGAAAAATTATGAGATAAAATATTTCTTCATGTAAATATTTTTTTAAATAAAATGTATAATATAATAATTGTAATGAAAAAAAATAATAATAATCGCACACCAAACCCGTGGCCCATGCCGGAAGTCAGCACCGATGTACAGCGCGCTACTGACTAGACTACTCGGCACTCTGACGTATTCGCACATTTTTTATTATCTATAACAGCTATGAAAACTTTGAATCCATTTTTTTTCGGAATTGGTTGAATAGTGCACCCTAATATTTTATCATATTAACACGACGGGTAAACTCAACACTACAAGTTTGATTCCAAAGTTCATTTCCCAGACCGTGCCCTCTCCTTGTAAGTGATCAAAATGTGATTACTTAGAAAATTTGTAAGTGATCAAATTTATAAATGTGATTAAAATTGGTAAAATTATCATTATTTTAAACAGTTTATTGAAAAAAATGCATTGAAGGACAGTGATGATGCACATTCTTTTCTAAAATGAAATGTAACCATTCTAATATTTCTGATAAAGTTGCACAAAATTTGCAGTTTATTTATGAAAATATAAGAAATTCTGTAATTAGTAAAATTAGAATGATTATCATTATTTTCTCCCTTGTTTGGGATATCAGATTTAAGATGTGAGCAATTGCTGCATGCTAGCTAGTGATTGTGTTTTCCCGAATTTTTTGCTTTCTCGAGATTCGAGAATTCCTGAATTTGTAATTAATTTATTTCTCAAGATTAGAGATTTCCTTTCAGAAATTCTCGAGAATCTCAAGATTCTAAAAAAATGTTTAGTTAATACCGAAATATATAATTCAACTGCGAATAGTGTTGTACTGTAAGTAAGTAGTTAATATCTGTTTTTATAAGAATAAAAACAAAATGAGACAGAAACAAACCATGCAAAATGAAAACAAATAATATTGGATGTTTTTATATTTGTTTTTTATTTAATATTTTAATTATATTGAAAAAATAGATCACATTTCAATAATATTGAAAAATAATCCAATTTGTACACAGTCTATTAGTTTATTTGCTAAATGGGTTGCAGAAATACAATTTTTGTGCCCAAACTTATATAGATATACATGAGCTTTTTAGTCTATATGACTAATTATTTTTTACACATCACTATATTTGACTATCTAGACCAGGAGTACACAAACCATGGCCCACAGGTTGCATGCGGCCCTCCATTGATTTGTTGGTAGCCCGCCACACCATGTTTTATTTTAACAAGTCACACAATCAACAAAATATTATTGTAGTTTTGAACAATGCATTTTCAAATAATATTTTTCTGATGTGAAATTATTTTTACAAAAGTTTAAGAATAATGTTTTAAATAATAGAGAAAAATAATAACCATATTTGTAATAATAAACATTTTTTTATTTTTGCTGTAGTTATGTGTGTGAAATGGGCAATAATTTAAAAAGATTATACATGCACACCAGGTAGCACTGCTACTTAACTAATGAAAATTTAGAATCAATTTTGCATTTGGCTACTACAAATGTCGAACCCTAACATAAAAAATTGTTAAATTGATGCAATACCAGGCATCCAATTAAAAATTCTTTGTTTATTTTTGATTACATTTCGTTATATGTAATTAACATGTAGACATGATGAGATATATAACTTTCCCGATTTTTTTGATGGCCCTCCTATAAGTCACAGTGAATCTGTGGCCCTTGATGTTAACAAGTCTGTGCATCCCTGATCTAGACCAGTGTTGTCCAAAAGGAAGCCCACAAGGCTTTCACAATTTGTGATATATTATTACTTTTTAATGTTTTTTTCATTTTTATTTATTACTTTTTTTTAAGAGATTAATAAAAAGAATCCTAAAATTGAATTATATTAACTCAATTAATTAATTTTTCTTAATTATTAGTAATTATTTAATGATCAACAAGCTATCAATGACATCACACTTTTATAAGACTCACGTCAATTTTAGTTTTAGCTATTTCAATTTAAAATTTTGAATTATGACACTATTTCAGTTATTTTTTGGTTTCTAAATGATGATAAAACAAAATGTTAAAATTTTTGTTTTATTACAATACTAGTCTAACCAGTAGTGATTTATAAATCTTAAACAGTTTGAATAAAAATAAAAATAATCAAAACTGATCTTATCACATAGCAACAGCAAAAGATATTTACAAGCACTTTAATGATAGAAATAAAGTATTTATTTACTATAAAGCCTAGAAAGCATTTTCAGCTTAAAAAACTGTCTTCAGTTCTACAATTATACAAAGTTATTTTAAACAACAAAATAGAATACATTCAATTTTGAATGATGTAGATATGGATCACCCTTCAATTTGAAAATTCATATAGCTATGTGTATACTCATGAATGAGACCATGATTAATGATGGTATCAAACTCCTCTTGCTTTGCTTCATCTGTACTACAATGCATCTTAATTCTTTAAAATAAGATCTTGAAGACTGCCTTTTTATAAAATTTTATAGAAGGGAGGTCATCTGACTATACTGTTATAAAACAGGCTAATATGTATGCTTTCTATATACTATTGTTTCATATTTGTTTTATAATAAATAAATACTCCATTCTTATTGTTAAAAGTAGGTGGACACTATATCAAGATGGTCATTTTAACAGGTTTCACTGTATTTTATAATAAACAGAAAATACAAAATATTTCAACAGAAAATATATTGTATTCATTGCTTAAGGCATTAGCTTCATATGAATAGTGAAACTTCTGAAATTGAAAATGTTTTATGCTGTCAAAATAAAAAGTTCAATGTATGTTTGTCTACTTATTCTTAATTATCTAAATTTCAGTACACTAGAATGAAAACATTAAATGATTAATCCTAACTTTCTTTTTTTGAAAAATTTCCATATACATTACATTTATTGTAATGTTCATATAATAACCTAAATTTCATTTTATTCTATATAAAAGATTGACTCTCAGTAATTTAACTTGGAATTGGATGAAACGCTGCTTGACATTCCAAAAAAATGCATGTTTTCTGTTGTATTCTATCAAGCAATATTTCCTAATCTTTTTCAATCAGTCATCTCTCTTTAAAACTATTAGAAGACTATAATCATTTCAGCAATACACTCTCAAATATTTTTTAGAAATGGCTAATGATTTATTTAGATATATGTATATAAAAATAATGTGTGAATTAACAAATATTTCTCACATAATCATTCATCATATATAATTAACATTATAATATAGTAAAATACTGTTCAATCTAGCACTGATTTAAAGTGGAAAAAATATACACATAACTTTAGAAGCGCTTTCGACTTTATTAAGTCCTCATCAGCTATACTTTACATAAAGAGATTGTCGAACATAAGAATGCCAAAATAGAACAAATTTAAAGTTTAAATATAGAAATGTTAGAATGTTAAAATAAAACATTAATTAAATAAACATTAAAAATAAAATAAACTTAACAAGTTTTTAAAAATATTAAGAATAATAATACATAAAAAATAAAAATATAAATAACAGTAGGCCCAGTTACAAAGGATGGAATTAAATTAGTATTATAGGAACCATTGTGCTGGTACGGTGGTAGGGAGG